>VZRI01010335.1:0-10063 GCA_013397515.1 Upupa epops
ATAAGGAATGAGCAAGCGGCGCTTGGTGCATGGGGAGTTAGTCACTCGACCAACCCGCACACCTTACAGTTTAAGGCAGCAACATTTTATACCTTATTTCATACTTATTATCACTTCAAAGGATCCCCTATATTAGTCTTCTTTGTTCACTTCTCCACTTCTTAGTGAGACCCCAAATCCAAAGATGAGGTGGGAGACAATGTTCTTGGTCTAATCTTAATTAAAAGAGGTTAGGTCCCCATACATTTCGCAACACTTTGCAGGTCTTAGATTGCTCAGCCTCCCCCAATCCTGTTTACTGTTTGTCCTGCTGAGTTTCACTGTTTATTTTGTTCATTCAATAGTTTTCCACAATGACAAGGGGGGGAATATTGTTTTTACCTTGACAGGAATCATAACATCTCACAATTGGCTGTAAATCTAAAACATATAATAGCTGCAAAGGGACTGATGTATTAGCTGACCTTCTTTGTGATAGAACCTCTGGTTCAGAAAATTGTCTCTTTAGAGCTCAGAACAGAGTGTCTTAATGAGTGATCCATCAAGTAGATCTACTGTTTTTGAAAAGAACTGTCCGGAGGAAAGGTCCAATGTTTGTTGTGGATCCTGCCTCAGCTGGTGTGTTTCTTCTCTTGCAGGACTTGTAAAGGCTCAAGTAATCTTGTTAGTTCTGAAACAGTCTTGCTGTTTCTGTTTATCTGACCTTATATGGGAAGAAACTTACAGTTATAACATTATTTTTTTGACAAGATTTTAAATATTGCCTGGAAGCTCTTTTTTTCAGCCCAGGGTGCCTGTACCTTACTCATCAGACTGAAGCAAAATGATACAGTCTGATTATCTGAAATGCTGTATTTGTGTAAGGCAAGATCTATTTGCTTAATGCCTGGATCATTTCTTTCGATTGTAGGAATAATAGTTTTTGGCACACACTGCTAGAGTGGATTACAGCTCAAAGCACAAGAATGAATGATATCAACAAATCTTCCACTTCATATTGGAAGTAATTCAGCAAAGCCTCACATTGTCTTGATAGATTATTTCAGTGAGATCCCTGTTGTGAGGGGTTGGAGAGAGGCTATGTGGTCCTCATGTACGCATTAACCAAACAATGTGCTGGTGGAAGCACTGAGAAGACATGCAGTGAGTGTTGGCTCTCTTTTTTTTTTTTTTAGCTGAATCTCTAGCTTCCATCTCCTACACAACCAAGCTGCCAAGTGAGAGTCACATGTGCGGACACTTGAGCAAAAAGCTGTTCCTTAATATAACTGTTATAGTTGGAAATGTTCTGTACTCAATCTTGCATGCCCTCTGCTCATGCAGCTCCATTCTGTTGGCACTGTGGCCGATGTAGCAGTGTGGGTTGCCTTGACCCTTCTGTGTTTGAGCCTGAGAGTGCGAGGATGGGAGGGGGGAGTGCTGATGACCCCTAATGGAGGCTGCTGCAGGGAACTTACTGAACTCAAGATGCACATGTATGTTCTGTATGAGTAGGATCCATATCTATAAAATCACCTGAATTGTAGTTACTACTTTAGTATAACTTTTAAGTGTAAATGTTTTTGACAGAGATGAAGCAGATATAAATATTTGTTTCAGTATTTCAATAGATTTACTGAAAGTGCAGAACCATTGTTATACTTTTAATGTGGTTTATTTTGTATTTTAAATATAATCCTAAAATTCGAATAAAATGCAAATGTTACTGAAGATGCATCTTGCAGTTGATAGCCTTTGCACCAGTAAAATAATTGTGTTGCTTGCTTTAGGCTACATTATTTGGGAATGTTAAGCTCACCTTAACAAGGAAATTATCTTCTGGTCCTTGGAAGTTATTAAGTAGATGTGGTAGACAATTCTGTACACAAGTTTGTGTAGCAAACATTCAGAAATTTCTATTGATTTGGAATGAAAAAACAAATGTTAAACTATAGTTGTTTTTATTGCCATCTTCTTCTAGATCTTCACTTTCCCACCTTCTTAATCAGAGTTACAGAATAGTGGGTGTTGGAAAGGATCTCTGAAGATCATCTAGTCTAACCTCTCTGCTAGAGCAGATCCCACATGAATGTGTCCAGGTAGGTTTTGAATGTATGCAGAGCAGTAAATTCTACAATGTCTCTGGGCAGCCTGGGCCAGGGCTGTGGTACTTGGACTGTTAAAAAGATTTTATTTGACTTTAGATGGAACCTCCGATGTTTTGCTTTGTGCCTGGTGTTAGCAAGCATTTTCAGAAGAAAACAGTGTTGCTGTGTTGAGTCTTTTTCTGATTATGTTCACACTGTCCATTTCCATCCAGTTGCAATTGGATATATGGTGTAGGGAATTTAAATTGTTTCACTGATATAAAAGGGTTCTTAGCTGTGTGTTCTGCTTGATGTACTCTTGTAGCATGGGCTTGTATTCTTTGCACCTAAAAAAAAAATTCATAGGTGTTTTCCTAGTTCTGTTGGCTGCCCATGTTCATTCCTAACTGTAAGAAAATCAAACTATTGGGAAACTTCAGACTGCTTTTTTCAGGCAAGGTAGTTCTCAGAATGAAGCAGTGAAATTGCTCACTTAACCTAATAAGTTTCATTTCATCATAGACCTGTTGGAGGTATGGGTAATTTTGTTCTCTGGGAGAAAGCTGATCAGTAGATTCTATCTGACCCATTTAATTGTTGGAAGAAATCTCATGCTTGGCTTTTCCCGTTTTGGCAGTGTCACAAAAGGGCTAAATCATTCTGCAAGTCCTGACTTGCTAGATGTATGAAAATATCTTTGCACAGATAAATCAACAAGCTGCTGCAGTGTTTTTGGATCTAGTACTGTTGGGCAAGGTACAGCATTCTAAGTAAAGAACTCAATGTCTTTCCAGAAGGAAGTGGCCATATATGAGGGGACCTGGTGGCAGCCAGATGCTGTATGGTTTTGACAAGATGCAAAGCTCCAAGATGTAATTTTTTTGTAAAAGTCTGTGTCAGATACCCTTATGCAGAAGTTCAAGCTTTGTTTTATTCTTTATGTGATAAAGTGTTTTAAATAATTTTGTTCATTGTGCCCTGTATTTTCTCTTGGCAGTATTGCAGAACAACTGACTGTGATTTCTTAAAAAAATGCCTGGATCCTTATATCATCACATCAGTGAGAGTGCAGGACAGAGGGACTGCTGATTCCAGCTGACCCTCGGCTGCTGTCAACTCAGTGTGCTGTCCCAGCATTGATGTGTGGCTCACATTCTTTGTGAGATCACCTTTGCTATGGGTTGACAAGCCCTTTTGTCTGCTTGAAAAGGTTATGCTTGAATTTTATGGTTTAGAGGAGCCTGTGAGAGATTGGCTAAGATGCTTTAAATACTGCTTGCATATATGCCTTTGCTTTGATGTTTAATGCTGGTTCAAGGTTCGATTATGTCTCGGGGTATTTAAAGTGAGTTTGCTTCTCCTGCGAAGTACAATCATCCACTTGGGATTCTGTTTTTCTAATGGATTTTTTGTGTGTAAATGTAAATTGATTTTTTGCTGCTTAGATTATCCACCTTAAAATTATTAACTATATGAACCATATTCACACTCTTCAGGAGAAGAAAAGGTATGGGATGGTTTTTCCCCCATTCAGCTGGCAGAAATGTACTTTTAAAGGTCTGCTTGCTAAAAGTTTTTGGGTGTCTGGCCAAGAATTTGTCAAGAATGCAGAGCTCTATAACTGTTAAAATAGATGGAGGACAGTTACTAGGTAGTAGATGAACTGTCCTGAAAATGGTTATATAATAAAGGATTTAGACATATCATGTTGAGATTTTTTTCACTTTTTTCCAATCATTTATTCTAGTATTGCACTTGGCAGTATAGTTTGAAGAAAGGCTGCATAGTGTAATGGATACTGGATATCTAAAGGTGCTTTCTCTGGTGTTACTACTTTTAACTTTAATTACAATTGCTCCATTTCTCAGTCACTAAGTACAGAAAGTTGGGGAGGTTTCTGGACTTCACTGGAAAGAATGAAAAATCTGTACATGAAGGGCCTGTAGTGCTACACACATCTGTCTTGCTAGGTAGAAATAGTCTCTCTTCTGTAATGCCTGGGCTCACTTTGTCCCATCTCTAGCTCTACCATCTTCCCTTAGTGGCACTTTTGGAGGACTGTACTGGTGGCATGACTTCACAGTACAAGGGCAAAGCTCTCCAGCAGGTGGTTCATGGTTTTTTTTGGTTTTTTTTTATTTCTATGATATAGAGGAAACTGTGACAGTGGTGGGGAAGATTAAACATTTTGGTGTTTTGGTCTTAACTGTCTGCCCTCTCAATGCTATTTCAATCTCTTTACCATTTTCAGTGGAATATAGTGTTTAAAACTGTGATAACTAAAGGTAGGGTTTTTTTTCATAGAGAATTAGCTGAAAATTGACATTAACTCTGTGCTCCAAGGTGCAGAGAGTTCAGCAGGTGATGATTTAATTTGGTCTCTAACGAGTTGTATGGAGCCTTGTGTGTGCTTAAGCCCCAGTGTGTGATGTCATATCCCCAGCAGTTCTGGCTGAGTAAAACTACAGGTCAGAATATGGTAGAGGTAAGCTCATGGGGTGAAAGGGGAGGACATTTAGGGAAGTAGTAAGAGACTAGAGTGTGTTATGGAAGGGAACTCAATTTTGTAGCTCTGTCAAGTCAAGAATTCAGAGTAATATTTTGAGAGTGCATTTGGGAACATAAACCATATGCTTGTCTTCTGCTTCTGGATGGTGAGTTAGTTGTAAAAAAAAAAAAGTCATAAAGCAGTGAGTGATGTGGCAGGTGTCCTACATAAGCTGCTTCACAATGAAGCAGAGTCTAATCTCTAAAGCAGTTTCTGCATGTTGTATGGACAATGTAATTGAGAGTTCTGCTTTTTTAATAGCTGCACCCAGGAATCATGGTTCTAAATGGCACTGCCACAGATCTTCTCTGTACTAATATGCAAATATTGTTGAAACTCAGTTTTTACTGCTGAGATATGAGAGACTTCAGGATATGAAACAACAAATAAGAATTGTAGACTTGGTGAAATCTGCCTCCCTTCATCAGGTCTCAGCTGTTAGGTGATGACTAAATTGTTCTCAGTTTATAGTAGCATAAACTAAGACACTAAGCAATTACTAGATGAGCACTGTCCTTTTTATAGAGACTGTTGTTTTTGTTAGATCTTTCATGCTTTCTCTTGCAGGTGGAAGGGAAATGTCATTGAATTTCAGTAAGAATTAATGACTTGCAGTATGTTCATACTGCTTACTGTACTTGAGCTATGCGTAAAGCCAGGACTGGCAATCCTGCTCAGGTAGTGTTCATTGTTACCTATGGATACCACAACATTTGCAACCATGCCTTTATTTCTGTAAAGTGTTGAACACTAAAGATCTGGGAAACAACTTTGAAACATCAATGTAATCCTCCCAGAAAAAGCCTTGAAGTACTAACTCTTGGGGCTTGTTTCTTTACTTTCCTTCCTGCCAGATTTAGCTGACTGTATGGTACTGTTTGGTCTCGGCTCGTTTCTTCTGCAAAACTTGTACTGGCAGGCCAGCTGATGAATGAATTAAATAAGAAATTTATTATTGCAGTCCGTAGGTTTGTGATGCTACTTTGAGAAATGATTGAATTTTGCCTGAATATTTAATGAGATACAGAAATGTGCCAATTTTGGGAGGGAAGAATAAAATCAGGGTTCTTGTCAGATTTGGTAATTGCGATACTCTTGCCAGTCAAGCAGCCCTGAATATGTGTATATTTCTAGAATAAGGTAATTGTCAGAACACTGAGGATGGTGAGATAGTTCACAGGTATTGGATAAACAGCAGTGAATCCAGAACTTGTGCATGTGGGGCTATATTCAGTGTTTCCTCTGTTTTCTGGTGAAGTACTTGTGTGTAAAAACATAGAGAGCTGTAAAGATAAGTAGCTGTTGCCATCGGGAATTTTTCCATTATTAGTATATGAGAGTGAGTTTGATACTGATAGTATGTCCCTTGAGCCACTGGGTTGGAAGGGGTAGATCTCTAATTCTTAGGTGAGTGTAGTTGGGTAGAATGAGTGTAGCAGCTATACTCATTCAATAAATGTCTTCCAGATGGATGTTCTTCATTTACGCTCTAGCAATGGCTTCAGTATATGTCAGCTGTGTTTGACCTCTGAGATGTTGGCAGCTGCCTGCTCAAGGTGTAATTAATTAGCCCAGCAGGGTGTATGAATTATTGGTGAGGTAATGATGCCAAAGCAGTGACAAGATCTGACAGAGCTTGGGCATGGTGAAATTCTTTTCATGTGTGTCATGATTGTGTTGCATTTCTGTATCTGTTGTAAGAGCATTTTCTTTGTACCATTTGAGCTGTGCAGAGTGCCGATTTCTTGATCTGCATAAGCAGATGATGTTACAGTAATCCCATTTTATTTCCAGTGAAATGAGGCACCAGGTGTATGTTGGTAGTTAGTTTAGGGCTGTACCTCTTGCTGTTTAACAGTGCAGATGGGTTTTGCTTTCTGGATCCACACAGCTGTTCAACAAGCACTGTCAACTTTCTCTTAGTTTCCATAGTTTGGGGACTTCAGTGATATTTGATGTCTTTTTCTTAACCATTCTTCTTTTTTTCTTCTGAAGGAGTCAACCAAGCATGCCATGTAACCTAATTAACTTTACAGGCAGCTGCCTTTTGCTCACAGTTTCACTAGAAATATAACTATTTATATGCTCATGGATTAGAGTGTATTCTGCTTTCTAAATTAATTGAAGTATTGAAAATAAATCAGACTTTCTTATAACTGAGTGTTTGGGTGAGGAGTGAGTGTTGCGAGCACTGTGTGCAGAAATGTTTAATGAAACAAATACTATTGAGTTAGGTGGCTGCCTAACATGCTTCTCAAAATGTTGAGAAAGGTAGGAAACTAAAGTGCAAAAAACCTGCAGGCATCTCTGAGATAAAGTGTCTTGGCAGCTCTAGCTAAGAGTGTTGTTTATGTCATTTCATATTGTTTTATATTCTTTGTTTTTTCCAGTACAAAATAATTAAAGAGAGAAGCTGCAAGATGAAGCGCTAGAGTGTCAGGAAATGGTAATGTTACCAACTCAGCTGAATAATCCTACCTACCACACTCTAGTTTTAATGCCTTGCAGCAAGATCTTAAGGACTGCGAAGCTGAGGTAAAGAATGTGATGTGTAAGTTAGAATGGGGGAAGAATGCAGTTGCCACACAAACAAATGTAGTAGTAAAACCATAAACTTCAGTATTTTGAACAGACTGCTTCATAGCATAGCAACTGCTAACAGAAAATTTCAAGGAAAATGGGTTTGCCTGTGTCTGTTGTTAAAGGCTGCATTACCCAATTTTGCAGTTATGTACCATGAGCATAATTAATAATTCATTTTAATCTTCATGAAGGTTGTTTTGTGAGACTGACAGATTGGGGAAGGAGGATGGATGCAGACAGTCTTCCCCCAGTAAAATGCTTCCCTTGATTCTAAATTGGTGACTTGACTCAGCTTTTATGTACTTCTGTCAATTTCTTTGGCTTGACCCAACTTTCACACTGCATGTAGACAGTGTTCATACAAAAGAAAATCCCTAAAGAGTGAACTTGTGTTAAATAAAGTGGACTTTTAACAGTCCTTGGGGTAGGATTGACTGGTATATGATTGCTTTCTCCAGTTGTTCTGTAGCTCCAGAATGCATAAAACAGCTGAGTGGGTTTAGACAGATTTACAGCTGCTTTGCCTTTACTGACTGAGGGCAACGGCCACTTGCAGCTAATTTTGATTCTGATGTTTGGTGAACTCCTGCATTTTTTAATTTCCTTTTCTTCACACGTCAAGTATGTATGTATTTCTGCCTTCCCTGTATCCATCTTGTTGGCTGCTAATTCAGATGCAGGTTTGAGGATGTTTAGAACTGAGATGAATTTTTAGGGAAAGGATCCTAAAAGTGTGCTTCCCTCTATTGTGCCTACAACTTCTCATTTTTTCAGTCTGATTGAAGCCACAACTGCCAGAACAAAGATGGCCACTACTTACCTTCTGTTTTTGCTACTGGGAGTGAAGCCAGTTGCCCCCAGGGGAGAAAGTGGCTTCCTATCTGTGGGAATATAGATGACTGAGAAAGGATGAAAGGGAGGTAACAGTTATTCTTTGCTGAGAGGCAGCCCATGGCATCCATCCTTCTGAGAGTGTAAGTAAATGGCAGCTGTTGTGGAAAAAGGGTAATTGTTTTGAGAGGTTCTCTGGAGAACGTTATTTTTCATTCTCCAAAGAGCCATGCGAGAAAATGGATGCTAAATCTAAGTTTCTTCTCACAGCCTCGCCATTTCACTAAATAAACTGTAAGATACTACTCTGAAGTATACATGCATGGAGATTATTTTGGGAGCACTTCTGGTAGCACATATTTAAAGGAAATTTTGCATCCTTTGAACTAGTGAACTTCGGATTTTTTTTTTTAAATAATCATTGTGTACTGAGTACATTAAGTGCTGTAATTCTGTAGGGATTAACCACATTTATGCACAACTGGAAGCTCTAAATCATAGGTTTAAGTACTGAATTTCTCCCCAACTGTTTGAAGCTGGGATAGTGTCCAATGGTGACCTACTTGTCCTTTCCTTGGTTATTCATCATGCAGGTGTTTGGGAAGCAACATTTAGGTATCTTTCTCCTCCACCCTCCCTCTGCTTAATGAGTACTTCTGTCACTTCTCGAGTACAATTCACTCTCCTGGTACAAGGTGACATCGTGATTCAGGTGTGTCAAGGAGACTTTTTCCTGGTGACTTCAATTATTTGCTATGAGGTTAATTCCCTGAAAGCAGCCTGAGTGACCCATGTTAGCAAGTAGCAGCCAGTAGAGCAGAAAAAGCTGAAATGTGTCTAGATATGTGTTGCAGTGTGGAGCAGATGTACTTGAGCTGGATTTAAGCTGTCATGGCCTCAATAACTTGGAATTCAAAGTAAATGCTTTGGCAGTTGGTCTGTGCTCATAAAACTGATCTTCACAGATCTTCTATCTCACTTTTAGCATCTCATAATTTGTTGGTTGATAACATTCAGGTGATGTACTAAATCAGTAAAGGTACTGTAGGTGTGCTCTATGTGTGCAGTTTATCAGGCACTTGCTGTCTGACTGCTTTGAGGGATTAATACTGTGTCATCAAAAAGTTCTGTGAAGCAACAGTAATGTCTAAAAACCTTGCTAAGGTAGAGGTGGAAAGCTGGAGAAATGAATGCTGTTTACAGCCTTTTTCAAAGGTGAATTCTGCTGTCTGTTTTTTATTACAGTTCTTTGTCAGTGCTGAGAGGGTTAAGTGTGACTTTGTCCTCCCTTCTGTATGACTGTAAGTCATAGGAATGCCAAGCCAAGGCTCTCCCACACACGTGTGTGGAAATGTCAACTAATACAATTAATTTAAGCTCATATATATTCTGTTTTCCCATCAGGCCAGGCTGTGTCTTGAGTATATTTGCTTAAGTAAAAAGTGTACTCGGACGCATCAATGCAATTGGTAATACTTTCATGTAAAACTACTAAAATTCTGCAGGCTGTCATGGTTATAGGGTATTATTGATCTCTGATCCTTATGCTGAATTGCTGAAGTGTGTTCTGTTATGATTCCTGGTTAGACTGCACCTGGAGTATTGTATACAATTCTGGGCCCCTCAGTGTAGTTCCCCCGTTATCTAAGAGGTACTAGTTAGAGACCTGCTGATCTGTTTGGATACCCACAAGTCCATGCACTGGATGGGATTCACCTCAGAGTGATGAGACAGCTGGCGAATAAGCTTGCTAAACTGCTCTCCATAATTTATCAGAAGTCATGGATCACAGGAGAGGTCCTAGATGACTGGAAGTTGGCAAATGTGACCCCCATTTACAAGAAGGGTTGGAAGGATGATCCAGGTAACTATAGACCTGTTAGCCTCACCTCAGTTCCACGCAAAGTTATGGAATGGTTAGTGCTGAGTGCTATCATGCAACAAATGAGTGATGGCCTAGAGATTAAGCCCAGTCAACATGGGTCTAGGCGGGGTAGGTCTTGCCTGACTAACCTGATCTCCTTTTATGATCAAG
>VZRI01010335.1:10230-45457 GCA_013397515.1 Upupa epops
CAGGTAGAAAGAGACTTGGGGTTATTGGTGGACAGTAAACTTAGCATGAGTCAGCAATATGCCCAAGCAGCCAAGAGGGCTAATGGCAGCCTGGCCTGTGTCAGGAATGGTGTGGCCAGCAGGGAGAGGGAGGTTATCCTCTGCCCTGTATTCAGCACTGGTTAGACTGCACCTGGAGTATTGTGTTCAGTTCTGGGCCCCTCAGTTTAGGAAGGATGTTGAGGTGCTAGAACGAGTCCAGAGAAGAGCAGCTAGAATGGTGAAGGGCCTGGAAGGTAAGCCCTATGAGGAGAGGTTGATGGAGCTGGGTTTGTTTAGCCTGGAAAAGAGGAAGCTCAGGGGTGACCTTATCTCTGTCTTATAACTACCTAAAAGGTGGTTATTGTCAGGTGGGGGTCGGTCTTTTCTCCCTGGACACGGGCGACAGCACAATCTTAAGCTCCATGGCAGGAGGTTTAGACTTGACCTTAGGAAAAGGTTTTCACTGAAAGAGTGATCCGGTTTTGGAATGGGCTGCCCATGGAGGTGGATGGGTCACCATCTCTAGAGGTGTTTAAGGTCAGGCTGGATGAAGTGCTGAGTGGCATGATCTAGATGTCAGATGTTTAGGGTTACTTGGTTGGTTTTAGGTTGGACTGGATGATCTTTAAGGTCTTTTCCAGCTTCATTATTACTGTGATTCTTCCCTTTTGGGCAATATTCTGCTTCTAAACAGGGTTTCTACAAAGAAATCCCTTTGCAATGGCAAGTTTTACAGACCTGTTGGAAGAGGCACACAGTATGATAGAAATGCTTATTAATGTCATTGCACTCCTTTCTGAAGCATCTCATACAGATGCTTGTTAATTTTCTTGATTTCTCTTGAATGGAGAGGTGGTTGAATGGAGAGATGGTTGAATCCCCCAACCAACTGAGCTGGTTGCTGCTGGGCTTCCATACTCTTGTGTCCCACCATATGCTGTCAGTTACAGTGCGAAGAAGCAATCATGGGGGGAAAAAAAAAACATGTCATGAAACAGTGCTTTCCAATGAACCTGGTCTTGCTGGAGAATTGCTAGTCCCTTTTCCCATACCCCATTTTGTGAAGCTCTGCTGTACAGAGTCCTCACAGGGTAGTACCTACTCTAACTCACGGACAGTACTGATTGCTGAAATGATGGATCTGCTACTATTATCTACTAATTGTGTATTCTCGATTGTATATTGCCTTCATCTAGGATTTCTTCACAGCCACACCATTCCTATATTAGCTGGTGAGTTAGAGAGAATGCAGGAGAATATTTCTACTGAATTTATTTGAATGTCTCCTGGCTTCTGCCTCCCTTCTTTTACTTGTGTTGGCTCTGAAGTTAAAGTGGATTTTCTTTAACAACAACACAAGATGATAAACCAAGCTGAACATTGTAGCTTGAAGATCACCTAGTGACACACAATTCTAAAAAATAAATACTCCCCACATTTTATTAGATTGGTTTGTTATTGCCCCTTCTCTCTTGTGTGCAGGTTTTTCTTGGTAATCAATACTACATTACCCATCTATAAAATGTTTTATCTGTAAAAATAGCACAAGCTCAACTTTTCAGCAGCATGACAATTGATCACTTATTTCT
Source organism: Upupa epops (assembly GCA_013397515.1). Lineage (NCBI taxonomy): Eukaryota > Metazoa > Chordata > Aves > Bucerotiformes > Upupidae > Upupa > Upupa epops. The sequence continues at coordinate 11,841 of VZRI01010335.1, forward strand.
TCTGTGTAGGCTTCTGCTAAAGCACTGGCTTTATAGCATGTGATAAGCTGTTGAAACACTGTGTGGTGTTTCTACCTAAGCCAACAACTCTGGATTGGATATTTAGATTCTGTTTCTGAGGTTGCTTTGTAAGGATTTTAGGTCAGAATGCTAGTAATAGGACAAGGGACAATGGGTGCAAGCTGGAACATAAGAGGTTCCATGTAAGTATCAGCAGGAACTTCTTCACAGTGAGGGTAATGGAGCATTGGAACAGGCTGCCCAGGAGGATTGTGGAGTGTCCTTCTCTGGAGACATTCAAGACCTGCCTGGAGCTGTTCCTGTGCGACTTGGTCTAGGTGGCCCTGCTGTGGCAGGGGGATTGGACTAGATGATCTTTTGATGTCTCTTCCGATCTCTTAGAATTCTATGATTTCAGGTTATTGTTTAATACGAACATCTGTTTTTGGAACAGAGTAGGGGATGAGATTTTTTTGAAGTCACACAAAGGCACCAAATACGTGAACAAGCTTTGATGATTAGCCTTTAAGTGAAACCCACTTTTGTTAAGTATACTTTTTTTTCCTCTGTTATGTTTTCCTCTATGTGGTGTTGGCTGCAGAGTATGTAACAATGTGGAAATATGAGTTAATATTAAATAACTTGGTTTCTGCTTTGGAAAGCAAAACTAGATTGATTCTTGGCACTGTTTGCTAGGTAGACGAGTTTTGTGTGGCAATGGGAGGGAAGAATTTGCTGGTGGTGTTTTGGAAGATTTTCAGGCTGGGTTTCTTTGCTTATGTAAAACAGTGGTCTTTGTTTGGCACTTCCAATGGTGCTGGGACTGTTGTGTAGCTTCATTGATTGGTTCCATGCAGTGGAAATCTGACCTTTAGCAGATGTTTGAGAAGTTGCCAGCATTCAGAATGATCAGCAGACTAGACAGTTTTTTCCTTGTTATGTCGATGAGAACTTCCTTTAGATTAGTAGTGTGCGTGACAATGTTAAGCTTTTAAATTAATAGTAAACTTCCTAAAATGAGACATTTTCCTGCAGTGTAGAGCTGCATCTAGTAATTTATTTTCTTCTATACATATTTTTGCTAATTGGTTGGCTAATGCAAATATTTTGGTAATTTAAATTGTGAGATTTTTTTGGTTTTAGTGAAGACGTTTGGATTTAAAGTTTTGATTTGTCTGTATTTTTTCTTAAGATGTCAATTTTAGTATGCTGTTACAACATTAATTTGGGATAAATGCTTTCCAAGAAAAAAGAACAAGCTTAAATGAGCTGGGGAGGGGAGGCAGCAGTTTGAAACATATCCCATCTGGAACATTTGGCTTGGAACAGGATATTGCATGACTCCATGTGGAGTCGGCTCTCACGAACAGTATCCTAAGTAATGTAGGAGATTCAGCTGCTTTGTGGTGGGAGTTTAGCGTGAAATAAGGTCTGCTTTCTCAAACTCCAACGGTTTGAACTACAGGAAAGAGGTGGGACTTCAGAAGAGACCTATGTGATGAATAACTCAACAACACGAGCAGTTGCCAGATTAAAACCTTTCCTGCAGGTGCTGGCTTTCCTCAGGGCTCTGCAATTGTTTTTCAGTGTGGTACACATGGGAAGAAAAAATTACGTAAAGCATTAGAGGTTTAATATCAAAAAATTAAAATTCAATTGAAAAGGAATAGGTAACCTAAAATTCAAATAATTGCAAAGGGATTGATCTCATCTTGGCCTTAGGTATCTTGCATGCTTATGTGCTTTTTTGAGGAAGGTGTCTGGGGTTATTTCTTTTATTGTTTTTAACATTTCAGGTGCCGAAAACATGTTAAGAAAACAGCCTGTGCTGAAAGCAGAGAGTAGTCTTAATTGGACAGCTGTAGTTTTAACTGGACAGCTGTACTCTTGGGCAGAATGTATCTTTTGAATACATGGGTTTGTTTGGTTTATTTTAATCAATTTTAGAAATGATGGGATGGGATGGGAAGATGAGCCACACACATTAGAAAGCCTGGAAATCTTTTGCCCTTTGCTCTCAGTGCTCAAGAACACTTAATTTTTCCAGTGCTATGGAATGTGTCAGGTATGTTTAACTTTGTGATTCCCATGAATTTGTGCCAAAATTCCTTGGCATTTTGGAATCTAGTAATCTATGTACCAATTCGTCTTAAGATTTTTGGCTGGACAATATTCTGGCCCCTTTTTATGAGCAAAACTAGGAAGTGCTCTCATGTGTACTGCATCTCGTATTACTTCAGCATGTTGATTATTCAGCCATGAGGTAGTGGGAGACAGTAACGAATTTTTACTAGCTCCCTGAGTGGATAGGTGTTTGTTTCTGTCTGCTTCATTGGAGATTATTTCCTTCCCAGCATAAGAGAGACTTAAGAATAGATTTTTAGCTGAGACATTTTATTGTCCTTCCTTCCCCCCCAATGGAGTCACTAGGGAATAAAATATCTTGGCCTCACTGGTTTTGTGGGAATTGAAATGTGTGGTAGAAAAACATAGCTTTCCAGCTTTCCCCCAACCAACTGTTAGTTTTTTCATCCATCCACTGAATAAGAATACTGTATTCCCCTGCAGTGGTGAGAGCTATTACCTATTCTGACTGCACTGCAGTCTCATGATTGCAGGCTTTGGCTATGCTCAATACTCTTAATAGATTCAGGTAAGTGAAGGGTTTCTATGATAGTGAAATACAGGTGTCAAAAGCTGTAAGAAAACAAAATGAACATTGCTTTTAGAAGTATTTATTTATTGAGTCTTAATGTTTGGTGGTGGTAGCAGGCATTCTTATCCCACATTTTCTCACATGCTGAGTGAAGTTTCACATGGATAAGAATTGTTCCTTTTGCATTTGCAGTTAAGTTCAAGGTAATTAAGACACAATTTACAAGGAAGTGAGCCTCATTTGTTAGAAACAATATGCAGATTTTTTGAGTCCATAGGGTGAAGCAGCAGTCATTTGGTGAAAGGTAGAAAACTTGGTCATCATACCCTGACATGTTTTGAAAACATATTTGCTTCATCATCATCAGTGAATACTACAGTTGTTCTAAACCACAGAGTTCTGCACCTGGTAGCTCCTTCAGTCTCAAAAAGTCATCTTACAGTGTGTTAATTTTCCTGAAGGGAACACTTGTGTCCCTAACTTGAACAGTAACTTTACTGCATGTTCCTGAGGGGAATGGGAACAAGTGTGGATGTGAGGATGCTGTATCTTCACTTACACGGTTTTGTCATAATACTATGGACCTGTCAAATGGAAGTTCACCTGTGGGTAGGTCATGTTTGCTTGAGCTACCTCTGGAAGTCATAAAGGTGCTACCTAGTTACCTGCATTTTTTCTTGAAATCTGGTCTATATTCTTTACAGCTGTAACTGTTGGAGTCCAATTCATTGCAGTTCATGGGATTTCCTGTTTGGTTTTGAGGTGTTTCCTTGTTTGTAACACTTGAAGTAAATGAGTTATGTTTTGTGTTGTGGTTTGGTTTTGTTTTTGTTACAAAACTTGTTTGTGTTGATACATTTCTTTAAAGATTCTCATTATTTAAAGATTCTCATTAAGACCAAACTTCAAGGAATTATAAGAAAATTAACTCTCAAATGCAGAATGAGTTCTAAAAATTTGAGGAAGTTCTGGATTTTTTTGGTATATAGCAGTTGTTGAATCAGGGGGTACCTAATACTGTATCTTAAAATCTGTGAGATAGTGGTGAGGAAATGAAGGGGGAAAAGGTGGAGGAGATTGAGACTGCCAGTCCTCATATTTGTACATCAGGATTCACATTTTAATTGTTCTTCTATAAAGGATTTAAGTCATTTTCATAAATACCAGAGTTGCTGTGGTAGGTGCATTCATATGTATAATTTCTAGCATTAAAAGCCATCTTGGATGTACAGCGAACTTTTTTTTGTTCTGTTGACTCACACAGATGGTGAGCAAATTATGTGCAGTTCTGAATTAATGCTTTTTTTATTCTCTGTGGCATGCGTTTTGGAGTTGCAGGGAGAATTTTTTTCTTTAAATTCCAGGCACAGCCTTTGCAGTTACAGCCTATAAAATCATTGTGCATAAATAAGCTTTCCTTTAATTTACCATCATCATTATCTTTAAAATGTCATCTCTTCAAAAATATTATACTTGTTGTTACAGGGAATTCCTGTTTCAGAGTTTCACTAGTAGGTTACCCAGAGAGAGCTAAGGCAGTAATTAAGGTTATTCATTTGGTTCATTAGGCAGCCTCTGATGAATACTTATTGCCAGTGTCTATTCTTTTAGTCTTTTACTTCTGGGTTTAAGCATTAAGGGTTTGGTTGTGTTATCTGATGGGTCTATTGTTCTGTTGGTGATATAAATGGATTTATTGTTATTCTTTAAATTTTTTTTGCAAAAGTTACTAGGAGAGCAGAAAATGCATAACATTACCTTGTCCTTGTGTTGTAGTATGCTGTAGATTTATAGGACAATTTCTAATTATAATAAAGCATGCTGTAGGCTTTTTAAAAAGAAAACCCTGTGCAATTAAGGGAGAAATCATAATTGTATTACTCTGTAGTTTGGAGGAATATATCTCAAAACTTTTTGGATTAAATATATTAGTTAATATGTAGGTTGTAAAAGGTTGAAAGGCCTTCCTTAGACATTTGGAAAGTTTTGTTGTAGGATAAAAAATGTTAGACAAGAGAGCAAAAGTGTATCTTCTGAAAAACACTAGTAGACAAACATGAGTTCTTTCTGAAATTGAGTGCTTTCCACCCCTGTGTTCCTGGCACTGTTACGCTTCAATCATTCTCTTTATTTGAAGCAGTCCTGTGCTGTAGACTTAGCAGCAGCAACAACAAAGTGGACCATTGTTCAGAGGAGCTGGTCATCTTTTGTATTTCTGTGATCCAGTGTGTATTTCTGTGATCCAGTTTTTGTATTGTAACATCTCAGTTGCATCTGAAAACCTGTGAACACCAGAGCTCCATTATTTTTAGTGTCAGGTAATCATACAGTCTGTTCACAAAGGGTATATGTCAAAACAGGAACATTAGGTGGAAGCAGCAAGGTTCTACCTGTGGTCATGAACTGAGTGCAGAAACTCCCAATTCAGTATTAGTGTGTACAGTTTACTATAAAAAACAAAAAACTTGTTCCAGCCATTGGAATAATTTTGGGATACCTTGACAAAGTACTTGGTTAATTTGGACCAAATTTTCTGTGTATATTACTAGCGAGTCTTTATTCCGATATAAAACATTCCCTAAAGACAGTGAAAAGAAAACATGATTGCATCAATTACTGATGATGTTGCTGCTGTGTTTCTGTATAATTTGCACAATATTTATATAGTTATAATTTTGTTCAGAAACCTCAGATTTGTGACTGAGGATTGGCCATTATGGCAAAGAGGTTGAGGATGTGGATTAAGAGAGCTGGAAACCCATGGAAGCTGTGGTTCCCTTCTGCTCCCAAAATGCAGCTTAATTTTGTCAGGTTATTCTCTCATCTCTTGTTGCCTCAGATCTGCCACCGCCCTGGTCTTAAAAGATTTTCTCTGGCCTTTCGGTCACATTGGGGGTACCTCTCAGTGCAGAGATTGAATGAACCTTGATACCCAGTTTGTGGACATTTGTGTGCCCTGAACTCTAATGACCCAGATCTTTTCTATTGAGTCTAGCCTTCTAAATTGGTATTAGATAAAAATAAACGAAGGTCATATAAACTGAAAAATTTTAATCCTTTGAAGCTTCAGCTTGTGAGTACAGACTTTATTTTTCTTGTCTAGTGCTGCAGTTAATCCATAGGAGACAAGTAGATGTCTAAATTTAGTAAAAATCCTTTGTGTCTTCAAGCTACATCAGAAAGGGAATGAGAATCTTATTTTTTGAATGAATGATGAACGACACAGCCTGAATGACCAGAAAAAGAGCAACAATGTGATGGAAATGAGGAGAGAGTTTTGAAAGATAAGTTGTAGAAGAGGTTGAAAACCAAAGGCTGGAATGTTGACAAATAAGCCTTCTGACTAAAACAACACTAGAGTAATTCAGTCTCCAAGGCATCAATGAATGAAGTCACAATGCTAAAGGAAAAGACCAAAAGAATTCAGATGTCCAAAAATAGGAACTGAACACAACAGCAAAAGTGAAAATACCTCTGTGCCTTAGCTAGCATGAACTTAAACTTTATTACACTGCTTAGAGGTGAAGTCTGAGAGGACTAAGAGGTTGCAGACTGGTTATACATAGCATGTTACGTGAAGGAAAGAAGACAGCGAGTTACTGTTAAGGCAGTATAATGTTATTCTCTGATAGGAGAGTAAGTGTAAGAGTGCATTATAATGCCAAATCAATTACTAACAACTACCCTACTAAAATATTCTAGTCCTCTTATGAAAGAAAAAACATTTGGAAAATATATTCCAACATTTTAGCAGGTATCAATGAAGTAGATAAGTATCTAGCTAAATTTATTGTACCTTCTAGGATTTCTTGTCATGATGCTTTTAAGGATCTTTTTGAAAATTTTCTTGTAAGCTTGATGATATTTGTTTAGTTGGCTTGTTGCATACAGTTGTTAATTTTTTAGTTATAAAAACAAATAGGGGTGTTGTCATAGCATGGAAAATTACTGTTTTGTAACACAAAATTATTAAAAACATAAATAGAATCTTTTTGATAGATAAACTTATTTCTTGGTTTCCTGTTACATGCATAATTTTTCCATAGTTGTCATATGTTGTATTAATGCAACAGTCATAATTCCTCTAAGCTGATCAAAGAACAGCATTGAATTGTATGACAGATGTCTCCTCGTATTCCTGGTGTTGGTATGGACTAGGCCTTTAGAAAAAGAGCTCCAATACAAACAAAATCTGCTGAGCGGCTTCCTCTGGTGTTTTCTGTCTCTATGCTGAAGCTTTGCTGATGTCTTTTTTGGTATCCCTGGACTTACCCACAGAAAGGAGATTGCTAGTAATCTCACTCCTGTTTTGCTTGGCATCTTGTCTGGTGGAGGATGTGGACACACAAAGCAGCTGAAACTCACTTGGTCTTTTTAACTAGTCTGGATTTTAAGGTGCAAGTATCAAAAGTTCAAATCCTTGCTTTTCTCTTACAGTTTCTTTTGTTTGACCTGAGAGATTTGCTGTTGGAAAGTACTGTGTTGCTTCAGGCTCTGTACTGTTTTGGGTGAACATCACTTTTCATATCAATATACAAGCTAGATGGAACCTTGGTTTGGACAGATGTTGATGGGTCTAATTTAGGGTTTAGTCCTTTGAACCTTGGAAAGGTGATTTCAATCCCTCATGTACTGAAGACAGCAAATTGGAATGTCTTGTTAGAAATGGAGAAAGCTTTGTGCTTTTAGCACTTCTATTGATTCCCTTTAACAATGGTTCAGGTTTGGGTTATTCAGCTGGAGTAAGACACCAGAAAAAAACCATGGAATCACTGTAGTTCTTAGGTCCTTGTCATCTCCTTAATTTCCAGTTATGTGTGATCAGACTGTCCTAGGATGATTGTGGTTATCCTGTTTCCATCTGTGAGTAGCTAAGACTACAGCAGGTGATTCAGTGGTTTCCTGTCCGAATATCTGATTCAGACACAGAATTCCCTCTGTTTTGAAGTGCACTGTGTAGGCTTTCTGTAGTCTTATAGTACTTAACAAGAGGTTTTAGAAATTAATGTTCAAAGATTTGGAGACAGTAAGAAAAGCTTTTTGTATTGTGTGATGGCAAAAAGAATGAAAAATATTTTTCTGAGGCCTAGAAGTTTTTGTGCAGTGTATGTATTTTAACCAGTTATTGCTATGATTTAATACTCTATGCTTGCTTAAAATTTCTGTATTTTCCAGTAATTTCTATTTTTCATTTTGGGCGAGTAATTCAGTGTATTTTTAGGCACCTAAAATATTTTTGCTATGGGGCTACTTGACTTTCTTTGCAAGTTCAGTATGGTCATAATTTGTGGTTAAGATCTGAATTAGGAAAAACATATGCAAAACAAGTGTAAAATATTTTAAATACGAAAGCAATTAAAATATTTTTAAAAATAAAAACTGGTACCTCTGTGGACTATTCTTTTATCAGGAACAAATATCAAGAAACTCATGTAGTGCTTCAAATCATGTACAAGTGTTAAATTTGTTTCTTTTTTCATTTTTTTCCCTTGTGATTCATTGCTGTATTTTCTCTCTTCAGCTTTCTCTTTAGAACATGCCTTTTAAAACATGCAGGTGTGTTTCACCCCTCAATGTAAATGTTTTCTTGATATTTTTTTTTTTCAAAGATGGCATTTGGGCATCCAAATAGGATGCTTTTTGTTCTATCATCTTCTCTGCAATTTCACTTTGTATTCCACATGATGTGCAGAGTGGTTGCTTAGCAATCACAGCTCCTGACTGCAGCAGGCTTTTGCAATAATACTGGTATTTTTCTTGATATTTTTCTTAGTTTTATGGTCTTTCCCTGTATTTTTTTCTGCAAAAGTTACTTTATTGTCAGTGTTTAAGCCTGCATTTCAGGGAATGCAGAATCACACTTTGAAAACTAACATTAAACTGTACATAGGAATAAGCACTGCATTTATTTCTTCATAATGTATCTTGAGACTGCTGTTGGCTGGAAAGGAATGTTCTTCTTTGAAGGCCTCTCTGGTTGTAGAATGTTTATATCTTAAAGCTTGATATAAGGTTGCTACCTTGAAAAATTCATGTTTCTTGAAGCACATATTTGCAATATCTAGTGCTGTTCCCTTCTGCGCATGGCGTGTATTTGTGCACTTGCTGGAAAGCTTCAACTGTGGTTTATTCAGAACCTTGTTGAGAGCACAGGGTTGTCTTCCTTATTCTTCCATGTACGAAGCACATTGAGCAAGTCTGGCAGTTAAATTATGGACTCTGCTTATTGTGTCTGTCACTGTGTGTCTTGAGTGACCACGGATACAGTCTCCCTTATATTTTTACAAATTTTGAGCAGATGATCCTGAGGCTGCAAGTTTTATTTTTGAGTAATGAGAGTAGTGTCTTTGAAGGGCTTGTCTCTATTTCACAGAATCACAGAGATACTGAGTCTGGAAAACACCTCTGAGATCATCAAGTTGAGACTGTGACCTAACATGACCACGGTCACCTAGACCATGCCACTACGTGCCACATCCAGTCTTGTCTTAAACACCTCCAGGGGTGGTGACACAGTCACTCAGGTTGCAACTTAGGACTGTTTTTTGGGTAAGAATACTGAGCATTCCAGGTATTCTGAATAGTGAGTATGATACGTCACGTTAGTAGTGTGTATGAAAGCAGTTTTAAACTTTTGAAGAGTTGTCCTTTTGACTTCTGCAGCTTATCTGAAAGTAGCAAGACTTTCCCTTTCCATGTATGAGAAGGTTAAATTTTCTGTCATTAAGGTTTTGGTACTGCTTGCAAACTCTGCCACACAACTCAGATGTGCGGATTTAAACGTTTGTACAAAACTTCATGAGTTTTTTTTCCTCTAAGTGCTGAAATAGCATAAAGTAACCAACACTATAAATTTGTCCATTCTTCTAAGGAGCTTTCAGTGCTCTTTCATATAAGATGTGTATCTGACTCTGCAGCTCTTTTTTCCTGTGCAGGGGGCTGGATGTGGAACTCTTGCAATTTTGGGACGAGCAGTTATGTTCCTTAGATGGTGGAAGAATTATAAAAGTCTTTCTTTTGTCAAGAACATTTCCTGGTCTTCCTGTGGTGTGAGTGTTGACTCAACCCCATTGAATTGTATTTCATATTTCATTTTGAAAGTAAATTCTTTCTTGACCCCAAATGTAAGTGAAATTTTGTACATAGAGTGAGCCTCTCATTTGTGGTTAAAATGTTAGAATACATGGAGGTAATAGACTATATCTTTTCATCCTAAAGGATTTGATAGTTTAAGATGAATCTACTGCCACTATTCCAGCTGGTTTGGGTGTTTTTAGATTGTGTGAACTGTTACCAATGTATTTTCAAATACTCTTTTTTTCCGGTACTGTTTTGTTTGAGGAGTTTGTAAAATGCATATGCATAGCCTTTCAATATAGAAAGGAAAGGTTATGATAATTCTTTTATGAGTAGTTGTTAATGTAGAGTGACTATGAAATCCTTATGTGAAGGACTAAGGAAATTTTGGCAGCACAGAACAACATAGCAAGTCCTTCATTAAACACAAAATCCTACTGCTGTCTGGTTGCTATTTGACTGCTATTCTGTGTGGAAATGGGTAGCATTTGTGTAACACAGTAATAATTTTCCTGTGTTAAGCTGTTTTGCTTTAATAAATTGTGTTTTGATTGTGTTTGATTAGCTAAAGATATATCTAGAAAGTCTTGGCTGCTGGGTAGTAACATTTCCATCAAGGAAACGATGTATAAAACCTGAGAAGGCAAGGATTGGGAATGGGTGGGGAAGACCAAGTTTTACAAAAACACTCTTACTGGCTCTATTCCCTGTGTACTTACCTAGTTTTAGTTTATACCAGTTAGAGGTTTGGCAGTCACATCCATCTCAGTAAGTAGTTTTGTAGTTTTTTAGAGCCTAGGGTGCTTTGTAAAAAAATTTCAACTACATACAATGTAATAAAGCCCAGTGGAGCTAAGCAAGCTGTGGCAGTTATGGGGGGGTCCAGACCTCCAGAAAGCTGCTTCTAGTTTCAATATTATGCTGCTGTGGTGCTTTGGTTTGGGATACCCAACTTCACTGCCACTATCTACCTCTGTGGGCAGGAGGCAGAGGCCCTGTCTGTTCACTCTGCTCTTTGTGTTTTCTTTTTACAAAGGTAGATCTCCTCTCAAAACTAGAAAACTCTCAGCACTGGCTTTGCTGGGCCAAAAATAAGTCATTCTTAAACATCCCATAAAATCTTTTGCCCCACAATTAAAATGTGCAGGCTGCAGTTAACATTGGAGAAAAGAATTCTTGCACTTTAACTTGGCAATTTGACTCTGACAACTAGTTTTTGATGCTTGATTACATGCCAGCAGGTTTAGGTCTTGTTTTATGTTGTGTAACTAAGAATTTCAAATTCCACAGGTAAAACTCAGGTATTTAATTATTATTCCATGGAATTGAGTTCGTAACTCTGTCTCTGTTATGAATGAAGTCCATTGGGATGAGCCAAATTAGTGCTGATGAACGACTATCTGATGTGGTACAAATGTTGCCTTATTAAAAACATCTTAAGGATTGCTTTAAAAAATTCTTAGAAATATTTTTCTAACAATGTTCTCTTAAATACAGACCGGGTGTATGGATCATTTTAGCACACCAGGTTGGTAAATAAATGCTGCACAGCACTTGCTGCAAGTTAGTTTCCTAAAGCTGTTTCCTTAAAATGATGGAAGCTTTTAGTAACTTTTCTATCTGTATTGCCTGGAGCTCTTGTTGGGACAAACCTAAGCTGAAGTCAGCCTTTAGATCTTTAACACCTCAGTTACCTTAGGTACTAACCAGCCCATGGGCAACATGTACAGCTTGGGGGAGTTACAAACAGCTTCTACCCACCCTAGTAACTTAAAGTAGATGGACTACATTTTTTTAGCATTTCAAGTCGTATTTGCTATAAGGCAACATTGCCTTTGTGACAGTTCAAGGGTTTCAGCATTTGTTTGGGCAGACATATTTGTTTGGAACAGAAGTGACTGGAAAACTGGATTGCAGCACAGCATGTAGAGTGTTTCACTGTGATTGTTGTCTTTTGGCTTTGAAACAGCAGGTTTTGCTGCAATTGTTTGGCTGACTCAATTGGAAATTAATTTGTTGTCTTGATTTACTTGGAAAAGCAGGCTAGAAGCTTATGCTGCTTCCTGTTGGAAAATAGCAGTAAGTTTCAAAATTAGCGTGTTAATGCCAATTGCAAATACACTATCATCCCAGTGGGAATGAATCCATTTTGTGTGAGTGAATACATACATGGTGAGAAGGCTTCAGCCACTTTGAGAACACACACTTCTGTATAGCTGAGAAGGCAAGGAAGAAATTTGTCTGAAACCCCTTAAAATCAATATTAATTTGTAGGTAGGTGAATGTGGAGTTTCTTGCTCTACAGAGTTCCATCGGTGAAGCAAGAAAGATTAAATATCTTCAGCGTTTGCACTCCTTAGGGGGCTGTTTAACTTTGGCTCTGCTTTTTATTTTGTTGGCAAAGGTTGCTGGGTTGCTTCCTTTCTTCCTTCTCTTCTTTTTTACTCCTTTTCGTAAATTGTGCTGCTTGGGATACTGCTCTGCTCCATGTGGTAGGTCAGCGTGCAGGGGAAGAAAAAGCCCATGTTCTTCAGAGACTTTCCTGTCATCTTAGAAAAATTCATAATAGATTTTCCCAATTTAAGGTTTTCCTAGCAAAAAAACCCCAGAATGGATGAAGGATTGGGCTCTTTTGGTTTTACATAGCCTGTCTTCTTGAAATGAACTTCAAAAAGACAACAGATAGTAATGTCTTGGCATTAAAACCTCAATGTGGTGGAAGCTGGCAGAAGTAATTCCCAAGTAAAGTGGTATGCTCATCATACTAGAGAAGGAATATGGTGCCCTGGGCAATGGTAGACTGGCTGTGTGCCATGTTCCATTCTCCACTTCTCTTGGAACTGCTCCTTTGAAGATCTAGTGATATGGTGCCAGGAGACTCTGCAGACAGCTCAGCAGTAACTCCCGCTGTTGCACTGGTTTTTGGTTTGTTCGGGGTGCAAAGCTTGCACACAAACACTAACCTGTATTGTAGCTATCCACAGGTTTTGGCTAGTGTCCAGGGGATGCAGTATGTTTTAGTGTGGTGGTTTCTAAATTGCTGACTCTGTTTTAGATTTATCTGTGCATTTCAAAAGTGTTTATTTGTTTGGTCTCCCTTTATCTCTTATTTTTCAAAACTTGCTGCTATGTGAGATCCAGTGTTTAACCTCTTACATGCTGACTACGCAAGTAAAGTGTCTTTCCAAGTATTGAAATAAAATTGTTTGACTTATCCAGAATAGTTGAGTAGAGTTTGCAGGGGGAGGGGTAGGAGGTTGGTGACTTCAGAATTCTGGCTGTCACTGAAGATAATTTTGTCATTCAGTCAACAGCAAAATACATGCATTTTGCACAAGGGTTCAGAGTAGCTGCAAATACAAGATGCTGTAGCTAAGATGATTTGAGAGATGACTGACTTGTGTATCAATGATTTTAAGTCATTACTGTATTTACTGTTATCTCTGTTTTGGTTGACAGTATTGTAGAACTTTATGTATTTTAAAACTAATTTGCATAAATTACGTTATTAAAGTTGGAATACTGAACAACTGAGGTGAGAAGGTTGTTTTATATATCAGCTGTTCTTGTGGGGCAGATTCTAATGTCACTGCCAAGATCAGCAGTACTGTCCTGCTGGTTTTAGTGAATAAAATGTGCAGGGGTAATAGGTGATAAGGGGGAGACCTTATCCCTTTCTACCACTGCCTGAAGGGATGCTGTATACAGGTGGGGGTGGGATTCTTCTCCCTGGCAACTTGTGGTAGGACAAGAAGGCAGGGCCTAAAGCTGTGCCAGGGGAGGTTTAGTTTGGATGTTATGAAGCATTTCCCTCATGGAAAGAATGATCAGACTTAGGAATGGACTGCCCAGGGAGGTGGTAGGGGCATCATCCATGGAGGTGTGGATGTGACCTTTAATGTTATCATCTAGCCAATGTAGTGATGATAAGACATAGGTGAGGCTTGATGTTCCCAGAGATCTTTTCCAGCCTCAATGATTCTGTGAAAGAGTGGTTGTGGTGATGAATGAGGTTAGGGGACTGATGAATGTGATTGTAGAGCTGGGCAGGGACTGTAATCAGCCATGGTAACGGAAATGTCAAAGGAGTGGCAGCAGGCAAAAGCTTAAGTTCCAGATGTGGAATCCAGAGGGAAGGCTCTGTCCTTGGAAAGTGAGAAGCAGCAGTATGTAATGGACATAACTGCCCTGCACACACCATACTTTGGTCCAGCAGTTTACACTAGGTAAGAAAGAAAATCTGAAGTAGGTAAGACGTAACAGGTTGAGTTGTGAATAGGATATTGGTGAGATACAGTCTGATGACAGTATTTGGTAGAGGGGTGAATGAAAGGGAATTAGGACCAGTGAGCAAAAGCTGCAGTTACTTACTGAGCTGAGCAGTTTGTGGAGGTTGTGAGGAGGGGGAACAGTGAAATAAATGCACAGAGTGAGCATAGCTTGACAGAATAAGAGACTTTTTTCTTATTTGGATAAATCTGAAGTGGAGATGCAGCAGTGGGCTGTTTGGAGAAGAATGTAGCTGCAGAAAGTGACCTTATTAATCTGATGCTTCAAAGAGAGAAAGGAAAAGCAGTGTATAGGTACAGAATGGGTTAAAAAAATATCCATAGGTTAGGGGGAGGGATTTGGGGTGGTGATTTTTGATACAGGAATGAGAAGTGACTTGGTGCAAATGGAAGTTGTGTGCACAGAACGGAGAACAAGATGAGAAGGAGCACTATGTAATACACGTTTGGAAAGTGTGAAACAAAGTCTAGAAGAGGAAGTACATTGCCGGTGTAAAATTAAACAAAGTTGAAAAGACAAGAATAATTCTCTGACTGTGATTTAAATTGTCAGAAGCCAGTAGAGAAAGAAACTCCCAATTTCAGAATTTGCTCTGGGTATGACTGAGAGCTGAAATTCAGGAGATTAGCAAAGTAGTTTCATTTTTCCAGTGTGTGTGACAAGAATTGTTTGTTCTATATAATGTCAGCTGTGTTTGCCTATACATTTTCTCATAATCTTGAAAACAATTGAATATGCTGATTTAAAAACTTTCTGTTTTGGGAGTGTAATGGTTTGTGAAGATACTGTTTGCTAACGCAGGCAGCTTCTGGATAGCTTTTTGGCTTGGTGTTACGCCTTCCCTTTACAAGTTGAGACAAAAGGCTTGCCTGTCTACCCTAGTGGATGCAGCTGAGGGAGGGTATAGTTGTTCTCGACGAATGTGTCAGGAGAACTGTATAACCTACAGCACAGGGATGGCACAAGATCAAATATTTGCAGTCTGGCTCCAAATTTATTTAGCTGGAAACAAAACAGTGTGGTGTGTGTGGTTTGGGTTGTTTTTTTTCCCTTCTTTCCAAAGGCACCGGATTCCAGAAGGACAAAAATGGTGAGAAACTGAGTGGCTTCTGTTAGGCACTGTGTGCTGGGTTTGCTTGTAGTAGCAGGGTCTACAGGCTCCGGATGTCCTTTCTGGTTCAATTCCAAGTGGCTTCGTTTTCCTCTCTTTCCTTTTTTTTTTCTCTCTCCTGGAAGCAGTGTTTCTTTGGTTGTATTACAGGCCAAGTGTTTAAACTGAGAATGAGGAGTATTCTCAAAATTTATTTGCTGATCTGTGAATGGCTGTTTGTATTACTTGATTGATAGTAGCAAATACTCAGTGTTATGCTTTTCATTTATGACATTACCCATTGGTAATGCTTTGGCTAATGTAACTCTCCTCTCCTCAGCACAAATGCACAGCCAAGAATTTTTTTTCTCCAGTGCAGGAACTGGCTATGGAATGTCAAGGAAACAGTCAAATGAGCAACATTAAGGTCTTGGATTAAACTTCAAAGCATGTGCTTTCAGAAGTGCAGGCATATGCACTCTTGCCATGTGTATGTAATAACCCGTTTTCTTTTTCTGTTCTGAAATTTTCACAGGTATATGTGGAATTTGATGACCTTGAATGGGAAAAGCGAGAATGGGTTAAAGTTTATGAAGATTTTGCTACCTTCTTGGTGGAGTACCAGCTGGTCTGGGCGAAAAGAAAGGACCCAAGCCAGACTCAGGGATCAAAGATCAAACAAATTCAATGGCCTGCACTGGTAAGATACTTGAGTGACTGCATTTGCTAAACTGCTTTAATCTCTTGAATTCTGCCCTTCTTAGGGAACTGTTCAGGTTGCTTAAGTAATGCTGGAAAGTGATGAGCAGAGAAGGTTCAGAGGGTAAAGAAACTGTAAGAAAGTACTACTAAGGCATGTTTGTATTGAAAGGGTGGGAGTGATGTGGTAAGTCACTCATCTTTGTTTTGAATCAGATTGGAGCGCTGCAAATCTAGCCTCTGAGTGACGTAATAAAACATGGCATTTCACATAGTCGCAGCATCTTACAAATGCAAGCTTATCAGCACTTTATACTGCTCTGTGACAGATTAAAACTAAGGTGAAAAATAAAGCCATAAGCTGGTGATGCTGTGTTTGTGGGAGATGAGTGTTTGGAATTCAGGTCAGAGTTCAGAAAGATGAGGAAAGTGAGCAAAGATCAACGAAGTAAGTAATAATAGCTTGCCTTGTTGATGATACATGTAAGAGAACTGTGAGGAAGTTGTGTCCATTTTTCACATGCTTTTAGATAGACCTGATGAACATTAACAATCTATTGAGATGATCTATTAAGCAGGAGACACTTACTCTTTTTTCTCCTCTCCAAAGAAACTACTAGTGCTGTCAGTGTCATCAGAAGAGCCAAATGGACATGAGATTTAAGGAACCTCCTATACTGGTTGGTTTTGCTTTGTAGAGAGTTGGGAAAGATTTCTCTCAGACTGGCAGGTGAAAAGGACCTCCAACAAATTTGTCAGAGTGTTGAAGTTTTAAATATTGATAGGAAGCTTAGTATTTGTAACTTCAGTCTTGGGCTTTTAGCAATTTGTAGTTGTAATGACTTTAGATGATGTATTTTTACTTCTGACTTTGACTCTGTGTTTAATTTACACATCCCCTTTGTATTCTCATCTCTGAGTACCTGGACTTTCTGAAATGTTGTCATGGTTATTTTTCTGGAGCTGTGATTTGAACAGTTTTGCTGAAGGTCATGTAGCAGGCTGTTCAGGAAAGCTTAATGGAAGAAGAGATCATAGATGATTTAGGATAGACTCGTTTCCCCTTCATTTGATATTCCTGTTGGTTTACCTTGTATGCTTGTGCTAATGTGCTTGAGTAAAACAAGGTGACTTTCTCAATGTACAGGCTATTTCATATATTTCCTTGCACAGGCAAATTTTCTGTTTCATGTTAGTATATTCTTGAGCAGGAATTTTTAGTTTTGGCAAGTCATGTCATTTGGTCTTTGAAGCGACCCATCTTTCCTTAATTAAGATGTGTGTCTAGCAATCTTTTGGCAACATAGGACAGGACTTGGGTACTAACTTCTATTTTACTTGCTTTTAATCATGCCCTCTAGAATAGGGATCCTTCTTGGCTTTAGAGGGAGTGCATTTCTAGAAGGTAATGTAGTCTGCTCCAAGTTGAAATGTCTTTGCTAATGTGTGAAACCATTTCAGCCTGATCTTTGTCTCAGTGAAGACTTTTTCAAACCTGTGATGGCCCAAGCAGAAGGCTGAAATTATTTCCCCCTCCCTTACATTTCCATCTTTTAATGTTCAGGTTCTTGAGGTAGCTGATAGGTGTGGTAAGAAAGGTTTGCAAAAGATCCACCTCCTGATTTTACAATTAAAAAGCTGAAATCATGCTGTCCAAAGTAGGACTGAAGTAGGTTGTCATGGCTTCCAGATGTTGAGGATGACAAGTTCTCAGTGTTTGTACTTGGCCTGCCAACAGTGTTCTAGCAATTGTTT
Source organism: Upupa epops (assembly GCA_013397515.1). Lineage (NCBI taxonomy): Eukaryota > Metazoa > Chordata > Aves > Bucerotiformes > Upupidae > Upupa > Upupa epops. Next base: position 29,408 of record VZRI01010335.1, read on the forward strand.
TCTGAGTCAAACCCTCTTGTCTTCCAGTCTAGAAAACTCATATTTGAGGAAAAGTGAAGATATGGGATATAAAGTCTAATTAGAGCAGGTTCCTTCCATAGAGACCCTTTGAAGTTCTGTTGTGTGTCAGTTGTTGCATTGAGCAGGTCAGGCCTTTGGCACAGGGTGCAAGCTCAAATTGCCACTTTTGGGTCTTGTTTCCAAAATGGCTGAACGCTGGTATAGTGGAGTAGGTGACCATCTTGAAGACTGATTTGTTTTGTTTGTCAACATGAAAGCAATGGAAAAGGTGATTAAAACATTTTTCCCAAACAAGATAGACGTATGTGCACTTCAAGTGAAGTCCTTAGTGTGGATGTTTTAATAAATACTTCTGAAAAAGCTGAGTCTTACTGTACTTATTAAATGAAAAGTCTCAATCTTTCCCATGTATGTGAACTGCCCTGGAAAAAACATTCATGTACTTCTGTCAAGACAAAATTTTCTGGTGCAACTTCATTTTGGATGCTAACTTCTATACAACAAAGTAGCACTTAAGTGTATTTCATGTAGTTGTTCTACAGGATCTTTGCCTTTAGTGGAGTGAATGGGAAATGCTCGCTTATTTAGATGGTTATCACCTTCTGTCCTGTTCTTTGATCCACATACCTTGTGTTTACTGCATGGTATTCCAAGCTGAGCAGCAGACAAGGTCTGTAATTTCCTGTGGAACTTTCTATGAGTCTGTGCAGCACAGAGGTAGCAATCAGTGATTTATTACTCAATTGCTTGATACAGTGTAATCTTCAGTTTATAGATGAAATTGCTAGAATGAAAGTTGATTACAGCTATGCTGTTTTTAAATGCCCAAAGAGGTGTAGTAGTTGTTGAAAGCAGTGTCTACTGACCCTGTGTGGCTGTGCTTTAAGACTTTAGTTGCCAGCTGCTGAGAAAGTGAGGAAATAAGTATCACCTCTTTTTCCTTGTTTAGAAACTGTAACAGAGACAGAATAGATTATCCCCGGAATTCACTTTCTCTCAAGATGAAATTATCTTTTCTTGTAGTAGTCACTGTCTCATTCACGCCAAAAGTGAAAAACCACACATGAGCCTGGAGTTTGTTTGGTAACACATTTCATCGTATCAGGGTCACTCTGGAATAAGATGATAATAGCTGAATTTTACAGTGAGTAAATTAGTCTCATTGATGGAAATAGTTTGAGTACTGGTGTGCTAGAGTTCAGTGGTGAAATCATGGCTACGATACATTTCAATCTGAAGCCTTAAGAATATGGTGGTGTCCCCACAGCACCCAAGGAAGTGAAAGTAAATACGTGGATGGGGACACAAATTGGAACCAAGGTTTAAATGTGGACAAAACAATTACTCTGTGAGCTCAGCTTAAGTTGTATCATCTCTCTAATTGCATATTTAAATAAGTAACAATAAAATGTATGTAGAGAAAAAAGATAGAAGATATCTAAGGATAGAAGCCATTAGAGACATTTTAGTGAATAGTAGAATAATGTGGAAGAAAAGGTCAAGGTGACAGAATTAATAACTAGGAGAGGACACCATGCAAACTTAGCAGTTCACTAACAGCATCATCTTCATAGGCTTAAGGCATTGGAAGGTATGGAGTGAGAACTTTTTCTTACTACCATATTTTAGCAGACTCTTTTGGAATCTTCAATAATCTGCTGATTTGAAAAATTATCATTGATCATCTACAGATAAAAATTTATGATGGTGATTTTAAAGGAGTACTTTCTGTCATTTGGGAATGAAATAAGGGGAAAAAAGTAATTAGAAATGCAATTAAGATTTGAGGTGTTTAAGATGGATAGATTATGGCAAGTTTCTACTTTTAGGAAAAAGACCTAAGAGAATACAAGAGGTTGTAAAGAGATGGATTGGAATTGGAGATGAGAACAGAAACAAGCAGCTTCTGCATTTGGCAACAAGAAAGGAAGAGGCCATTGTAGAACGGGGGAAGGAAAAGTATTTTCATATTTTGGCTTTTTACTTTTGGAAGAAACTGGTAGACTTTTGCAATGGAGATGTCAAAGGAGGAAACAGTCTAAGGTCTAAACGGTGAAGAACAGGACTAGAGATTGGTACAGTTACAGGCAGAGCTGATGCCCGAGAAGGTGACGTACAGGCATGGGTGATAGGTTGGGGGTTTTGTGTGTTCTGCTGGGTATGGTTTATGTTATGAAACATGTGTTGTCTCTTGTTACATGTATAAATAACAGGTGCTGCTTGTAAATTCAGTATCAATTCACATGTAAGAAATCAGGAGACTGTACTAATTCTTTGTTGGTTTGAATGTGGTGATAGTTACCTTTATAGGACTCACCCTGTCAGGCCAACAGATTTCCCCTGTGATCTTGACGAATATGAAGGTCTGCAGTAACTCCCAGTTTTGGTTTTGTCATATGGCAAGAACAGATTCTTTATATATCAGTATAAAATACAGTGTGTTTCACTAGGAGGTTCTGAAGATGCTTTGCTTTTAAGGTAGTATAACTGCTGAAGTAACTGTCTCTCAGTTAAAGTGTCTGTTTTCTTGGAACAAGTGAAGCCATTGCTAAACCAGTGGTTTTGAGAACAGTTTTTCCTGCTATTCTGTCCAGGGCTCTGCAAGAATATAGAGATTTAGCCAGGCTTATAACAAAACCAGGGTCAGAGTGTGGCCTCACTGATGATGATGAACTCTCTTCCACTAGGAGAATCTGGAGATGATTTATAGTGGCCAGTGCCAATGGCACCTGTGGGACTGTGGGTTTTCAGACTGACCATCATGCTAATGATGAGGTTGGCTGTCAGGAGAATGAGATGAGGCTTGTTCTGGACAGTAATGAATGTGTTGTTTTTCTGGTTAGATGTGAATGAACCTGTATGTTCAGTGGCTTGACTGTGTGTTAGGGTGTCTTGTTGGTCAAGTATGAGTAGAAGTGTTCATGAACAAGTGGAAGACAGACTTGTCCTCTGACCTTACGTGGCCTTTTTCCCACTCTCTCCCTGCTTGTCTGTCCTAGCTGTCAAATGTAGAATCTTTTAGCTTGACCACATTCTGCACAGCTGGCTTGATTGTGTTGGATTATAAAGGAAATACCTGTGGAGAGCTAACTTACTGGGATTTGTGTCACAATTAAAGGAAGCTTCTGTAGAACTTAGAGATGCTTGAGAAAATAAAATTATCATCGTGCCAAAAATAGGTAAAAAGTGTAACAGGTCCCTTGTTTATTCCTGTTTATACCATGGGGTACTGTCACTTTTTCACTCTCACAAGTTTTTTCTTCCTTGTCTTGATGGTCTAACTGTAGATTTCTGAGTAAAATTTTCTCTCGGTCCCATTGATCAGATTGATATCTTTCGAAGTCAGGAATTCCTGTAGATGCTGCAGGTTTCTTCTGCATATTCAGCCTGTTCTGCTCCCTCTGTACAATGAAAGCCAGAGGTATACACTCTGAGATAGTGCCATGAAATCCTCAGCAGACACAGAAAATGTTTAGCCAGTAGAAGGAAATAAGTTCTCAAAGGATTGCTGTGTGTATGGAAAGCAAGGTGGAAAGAAAACTCAGTCTCCTGAGTCGTAGAAGTAAGTTAAAACTTTTCAAAATATTTCAGATTTGAGGGGAGGAAGTTATACAGCTTCCAGGGAAAACAATCAAAACTTTAGATTTTTTTCAACTTCTCCATTTCCCTTCATTAAAACTCTAGAGTTTGTATACCTTGCGCTAATCTGGGCTAAAGACAAGCTCTATACAACAGGAGAAAATGCTGCCAACGTTTTGGAAAAGATTTGAGATGTTTTAGAGCTTGGGGAAGAGAAAATGCAAGTAACTGACTCAGCAGAACATAAATGACCTGGTTTTTGCTGCATTGTAAAAGACAGTAACATGCAGAAACAGCACTTGGAGATGGTTCAAAGATTACTTTGCTGGAGAGAACATTACTGTAATATTCCCACAGAGCATAAATGTCTTGAGCAGTACCACATCCTGCCTGTGTACTTTGGCACTTGCTGTTCTTAAACTGCTGGTTACTGAGAGTCACTGTTTTCCATGCAGCCTTCTATTACCCTCCCAGGCCATACCCCAAATGAACAGCAGTAAATTCAGATCTGCCTCCCCAGAGAATCCATTGTGAAAATCTGTTGTGAAATATATGGGTGGTGGTCTGTAGCTTCCCACTCTGGCAATGTCTAACAGTGGGAAGTGAGAAGCATTTCAGTGCTGACTTGTGTGTGGCCCTGGTACTTTCTGTGCATGTTATACTATTGTGCTGTTGGTTCCAAAGAGCTTTGTTTCAGGGTGTTGGCTAATGGCAAGATTGTACTTAATTTTTGTTTTTTACATGTTAAAATCCTGAGTAATGTTTGGTGGTTTTTTTAACATTTATGATCAATTTTCTGTTTATGCTGAAACAATCAAAATTTGCAGCTCTCTAGACCATTTGAATGGTATCAGCTCAACTTCGGAGAGACAGTGGTGAGGAGAACTATATGCATGTGGATGTAGCTGATCATTTCAATACAGTATTTTTGAAATTTGTCTTCCAGAGCTGAACACTATTTTTCTCTTAAAGTGAAAACCCCATCTCTTGACCTGTACCTGTTGAGAGGCTGTACACTGAGGGAAGGATTTCAGTGTGGTACTTGTCCTCCATCCAAAGGTGGTTGTCCACGATGAGGGAAGCTGTGCCAGAAGACTTCATCCAGTAGCAACTGTACAGCATTTTTCTTGCGATGGCAGGAGGAGCAGCTGGGCTTTACACCTGTCAAATCCACTTGGCAGCTAATTTTGAAAGCCACCCACTGTTAAAATCTCCACTGCTGCTTCTGTGCGTTAATGACTTCTCAGCTGTGCAGTACTGAAGCACTGCTCTCTTCATGCTGACTTGAGTAAGATAAGTTCTAGAAGGAATAATTAGAGTTTCATGAGTTTTTCCTCCTCTCCCAGAATTTCAGCAGCTTCTTTTTGTTTTGTTGTGAGTGCTGTCATTTGCTGCTGTATGAAGGCTCAATAGCCACTTTAAATGTGCAGCAGTGTGGAGAATATACTCAACATGCAAAACCCCTTTTCTAAAAAAAGAGTTTATCATTTACACATATATGGATAAAGTCAAAATGTTGAGGGCAGGGCCAAAGAGTGTGTAGTTGTGTGTCTTGCAAAGCCCTGCAAATGTGAAGGAAACTTTTTTGGTGGTACCAAGAAAATGTGCTTCAGTTCACCTGAGTTTCAGTTACTGGCATATAAACAAGGCAACTCTTGTTGCAAAGGTCTCTGTATCTGTGGAGTGACTCCAAGGAGAATTTTGCCATTTCACAAATTCATAATGGTATTTTTAGCTTCTCAGTTTGCCACAGAAGCAATTCCCATGAAACAATATTGTCTTCATTTCTGCGGATTTCTTGTAGCACTTTATTTCTTACAGCAGTATCAGCAGGTCTTATCACTGGATGTGATCTTTCACAATTTTGAATAACCTGGTGATGCAGGCTCTTGTGTTGCTAGATTCAAGAAGGGAACTCACAACCTGGGCTGCGGCGAAGATGCAGAAGACCACCTTCTGGTCCTTTAATTCCTTGTGACTTTGAAAAGAATGCTAATATTTAAGATAATAAGGAAACTGAATTGGAAAAGGATAGTTTCTTCACCTCATGGTGTGAATGTGTTATTTGTGTCACTGGTTAGGCAATTGGGAGGAAAATGTTGTGTGGTCTGTGATTTATTGTTTTTGACAGAGCCTGAAAGAAAAATATCTCACCTTTGCAGCTCATAATTGAAGCTCATTAGTACTATGGTAGTCATTTTAGAAGTGCTTCTGATTTGCAAACAGGTTTAAAACAACTTCATTTTCTTTCAGCTCAATGTGTTAGGAATGTGGTTTCACTCTAAATTTAACTCATATGTTACTGATGTTGAAAGATACACTGCACCCTTTTTGGTGCTTGAAGTTGGACCTAAACCCCTTGGGGATTTGAAATAGAGATCTTACTTGTTGGCTGTCATTAACAAACTTTTTTTAGGGTCAGATGTTACTCTATTCTGTTATACTGGAACAGATTATGTTAAATCCTTAGAGTAAAAGGTTGGTTTTTCCCTGATGTTGTGGGTGTTGCAGCATTATAAACAAGCTCTGATTGATATGTCTATCGTCAGTAATACGGCTTCATATAGAATCATAGAATGTTCCAGGCTGGAAGAGACCTCCAGAGGTCATCTTGTCCAATGTCCCTACACAAGCAGGGACATCCCTACCTGGATCAAGTTGTTCAGAGCCTCATCAGGCCTGACCTTAAATGACTCCAGGGACGGGACCTCAAATCTCTCAGCCTGTCTTCATATAAGAGATGCACCATTCCTCTGATCATTTCAGTGGTTCTCCTCTAGATGTGCTCCAATATGTCAGCATCTTTCTTGTGCTGGGGGCTCCAGAATTGGACACAATATTTCAGGTAAGGTCTCACCAGGGCAGAATCACCAATCTTGATCTGCTAGCCACAGTTCTTTTGATGCAGCTCAGGATGTGATTTGCCTTCTGGGCTGCAGTTGCACACTGGTGGCTCATGTCGTTTTTCATATATGACACTTTCTTAAAGACCACCAAAAGTTCAAAATTCCACAGCAACATCATATACTAATTGAATTGTTCAAGCAATGATTTTTTTTTTATTTTACATCTAGTATATTTACTGTAAAAATTTGTCTTCTGAGGGGGGAAAAAAGTGAATATAGGAAAGGAGTTCAGCTTCTGGTATTTAACCTGCATGAGGAGGCCCATTGGGATAGAATCTGTATTTAGTATCTTTGATGTCCTAAAATTCCTGGTAACTCCATTTGTTGACAAAGTAGTTATCATTCTTATTTTATGAAAAAACAAACTCTTTAAGCAGTAAAACCAGTGTGTCCTCTATTCCTGGCTTTCTTGTTGTAACAGCTGCCTCCTGAAGCTCTTGGCAGGTCCTTCCAGGTTCATGTTTATATGGGAACACATGGTACACTCTGATTTTACTGTTACAGCATTTATGTTGACACATACATACTTCATTAATGTTTCTGAAGCCCTTCTCAGATCTGGTGGCCCTGCATTTGCCCCATCAGGGCAGGAACACCAGAAACATTGGTTGGCTGCAGGTCATGCAACACATGACAAAAAGAATAAAGATGTGGTTAGGCATAACCACAGGCTAATTTGACTTATGAGGGAATACTGATGAGGAGAGGAGGAACCTGATGAAGGCACAAGTTTGTTTCTTATGCTGAACAGTTTTCTGTTTTAAAAATAGTTTTTATGCTGCACGTCACACTCAGTTGTCTGCAGTAGGTTGAAACCTCGTTATTTTTGGAAGCATGCAGAGGCCAGGGCTCGGAGCATATTGTTGTAACACTTCCTTTCTCATACTCTTGGATTAACATCCTTTCAGCTGCTGGCTACATCAGGAAGCTGAGTTAAGAGCTGGAGATAACAGACTTTAAATGATATCTTTAAGGGTTTTTTTCCCCTCTTTTAACTGAAGAGTTTATGTTGCTCTTTGTAATGTGTATCCTGTTAGGATGATGTCAGTGATGTAACTGAAATAGTTACTTTTTTTGGAATTCATTAGCTATTGAGAACAACCACTTTGTCACACTAGTAGTTTTGTCATACTAGTAGTTTTATATCACTCCTGCTTTTCTATCCTCTGCTGTGTGGAATACTTGTATAAATGGGGGAAGGACATAAAGTGATACTGGGGGGATGCATTTGGAATATTTTGCCCTGTCTTATGCATCTTGATGTTATTTCAACAATGGTTATTTTTTGTGTTTTAAGATATTTAGTGTGCATTGCATGTGTAAAGAATTACTTCGTGCAGTAGTACCAGAAGGTGAAACAATGTTAAGAACCCCAAATTTAGGGCTACATAAAGTATTTAGGGAGTAAAACAATTTCAGCAAAATAGTCTTTTGCCTGCTTACAAGGTCAAGCTAAATAGTCTACTATTGATTAGAGGATGGGTCTTTGTTTGAAAATTATATCCTTTAGCAGGATTAATATTTTACTAGAGAAACATGACTGACCTTATCTAACCTAGTCTATCTCTATGTCTGGCTTCTTATTTACAGATAGGTGAATTATTAACACAATAAGTAAGATATTTAGTTTTTGTCTATTGATTATCATAGGGTCTACACCAGTCATGAGTAAAAAAAGTTTACTTTATTAAGCTTTTTGGTCTTCTGCTTGCTTCCTTTGTGTTCCATTTTTATGGCTTTATGAAAGAGACCTGGTCCATTAGTTAAGCAGTTATTAGAGGGTTATTAGAGGTTTACATGAGAAGTCTCAATATTGAATTTGAACAGAACTGTTTACGAAAAAAACCTAAGTATTCTTTATATAATGCATCATTCTGAAAAACTCTTGACAGTCTTTAATTTGAAATTTCTCATCAATTCTGAGTCCGAAGGCACTGGGTAAGTACCTAATTTCTTGTAATAAATGATGCAGAATTATATTTCTGACCACATCTTTAGTTTCAGATGGTCCTGAAAATGTCTTGCGTATTTCAGTGAAATCTCTTGCTGAGAGATTTGTACCCTGAATTGATAGGCTTTATGAGTACCTATTGGAATAAAATACTGATTTGTAGGGCTGGCAGAATGGATGCCGTTGGAATCACCACAACATTTACCTGCATCCTGAATTGAGAGGAATAATAAAGCTATATATTAATGTGAACACAGCCAAAATACATTTATATGTTTTATAGAAATTTTTGACACTCATTTTGCCTTTAAGAGCATTACTGGGTTTTTAGAGAGTAATGTCTCCATGCACTTTGGTGTATTTGCCTTGAGTTTATTCTAACTAGTGCTTCAGTGAGAATGTGAGCAAACTAAAGTCTGTTTTTGGTTCCAGTGTTTTGATTTTTCCAGGTGTGGTTTTACTTATAGAACTGTCACTGTTCTAAATTACAAGGCTTTTAGTATTCGTAGTGCTTTAAGTATTCTAAATGATTCATACCACTTCTTTATTGCTTTTAAATTTAAAGCCAACTCTTTTTTTATACAATGATTATCTGAAGTACTTCAGAAATGCCAGGGTATATCTTTTGGTAGCTTACAGAGAGAAGTTTCCTTTTCAGGTGTCTTGGATTGCACACGATGAGATCTTGACACCTCTGTAAGGTGCTGGAGCACCTTACTGAATTTTGAGGCAAGATGTTAACTCTTCTAATCCTGAAGACTGGGCAGCACCTCTGGCTTTCAGTGTCTCTCTTTAGAGACTACTTATGCCTAATCACTGCTTTACTTTTTTTGGGTGAGAAACACTCACAAGGTGTTTTGAGACCTGCTATTGATCCTTTATTGGCAAGTAGAGTGGTATGTTAGTTGTGTGAAATGGTCTTCTGAGATTCATAATGCAATTCATTCATATGAAGAGAACAAGAAATGTTTGGGGCAATTCATTGACAATTGCATGGGAATTAGATTAAGTCAAAGAAATGTTTGGTAACTTTCTCGTACTGAAAATAATGTAAACCTAAAATTGAATTACTGCTCATGTGTGAAGTCCTTAGGGCTGTATGGGTGTTCTGCTACTTCCTAGTAAGATCCTGGCTTCTATCAATGGGCTAAAGCAGTTGTGAGGTTGAGATTGCATCAGAACTTTTGTATTGTCACCTAGACAGATAGGCTTCCGTTAAGCATCACTGTTGAATGGTGCCAAAGACACTGCAGGCAGCAGCAGTACCTGTTTAGTCAAGGTTGGTGCAGCCCTACCAGAATAATGTATTTGACTTGATTTGCAGATGACTATCCTAGGCCTGACCAATGTTTTTGTAGTATGTAGAGACCAGCTGTGACTCTTGTTTTTCCTCAGAATATGTGGTCAGGTAGAAATGCAGCTCTGCTGTCGTACTCAAGTATGCAGCTCTTTATGTGTATCTAAAGAAATTGCAATCTCAGATGAGCTTTACTTTTGGGAAGGTTTATTTATTATTAACAGCTTTGATAATCTGCCCTTTGCGTAGAGGTTACCTATGCAAAGGGCAGAACCTGTTGAGCAGTTCATCTGCATATCAAAGTGTTGAGGTATTCATACCTCTAGTAGGAAGGTTATGCCAGTCTTAATTGATTATATGTCTTTTCTATTACAAGCTATTTTCCTGTGTTGCTATCAAAATACCCAGAGAGCTGTGATTAGTTGTAGCTTGGCACGCAGCTTTGACATTTCTGCCAGTGCTGTAGAATGTTGATTTCGACATCTTTTGGCTGCTGCAATTGCACAATCTTTTAATGACAGGCGTACTTGGAGTTCCTTCAATACAAATGACATTATTGTCACATGGCTGTCTACTAGACACTATTTATTGTAACTCTTATGCCTTTTATTTGGCCTTTTAAACTCTCCTTTGAACGTCTAATCTTAGCTTTCTTTCAGAGTGGCAAAATGACCAGTGTCAACTCCTTAAACATAATGAGTACCTGTACAGAGCACAAATGAGAGTAGGAAGGGAGACTCTGCCATGCACTCAGGCAGGGGAGGTTAATGCTACTGGATGCCATTTGACTGGTCCTGTATCTGCCTGCTGTGTGCTATATAACCTATGGCAGCTACCAAGAGAACTAAAAATCTGTACATCATGCCCTGGGTCTGTTATTTTAATGATTTTTTTTTTTGAATGGTAGGGGAGACAGGCTGGCTGTGCCACTGACTATTCTAAACAATACCTTTTATATGTTAATGGTGTTTTAACATTCACTTCAGTATTTACACTGTCGTGCTGATTTTTTTTTTCTGTTTTAAATGGAAATAATTCTGTGAAGTATGGGTGGTTTTGGCACAGTGAGGCTAAGAAAGATAATAAGTAATTATTTTCCATTGGGAATATGTTTTTCTTTAACATATATGAACCCTTTTAGCTGGCTTTAACCAGGGTATTAGCATGTATATTGTGAATGTAAAGCATAAGCTGCACTTTGCTTTCTCAGTCCAGTTGCAGTATAGCTCTTAGAACTAATGTAATTCAGATTTTTGCTAGTTCCATTTAAAGTTTGTCTTTGAAATGAACTACAAAACCTGTTTATTTTCATAAATGAGTTATGAAGACGGACAATAACAGGAAAGTATTCACAAGATTTAGAAAATAAATTCTGAATACTGTTATGTTGAACAGCAAGTAACATTTTGACTATAAAAAGTGAAAAGAGAATTCTTATGGAAAATAAGCCACTGAGCCAACACAGATACTTGCTGCTCTTTCAAAATTCTGTTTTCCACCATGATCCAAAACTGAGGAGCCCAAGAATGTTGGTAACCGTGTATGTAGGTAAAACTAGTCATGTTCATTTATTGAAAATGGTATGTTTTCCAAGGTAGATGTGAGAATGTGGCTATGAACTGTCCATAAATTCACTGTAATAAGCCAGGCTGATCCTGATCAGTTTTGCTTTTTTTTTTTTAAAGCAATGTTGCCTTCCCAAAGAGCAATGAAAACAAGTTAAAAAAATCCATATGTAAAATGATTTTCAATCCTGCATGTTTTCATCTGTTGTAATACTTGGCCAGAGGTTTTATCATGCTCTTCAGCTTATGTGTTCTGCACAGACATTTTTCTGTACAGTGTTTTGTGTGCCCCATGTCAGACTGTAGTGTGGATCCACCTTCACGGAATGTTCCCTCACCCCTACCCCTTCCTGAGTAGCTTTGATCTGTTCACCAGACCATAGTTCACTGTCTTCTGCTGCACAGATAAAACCTGTGTTCTTTTTGTTCTTTCCATTTTACTGCTTAGTGAGCTGTCTTGCAGTTTAGTCACCCTCTGAGGGACAAGCTTGCAAGTGGGAGCAGTTGTGGAGTGGGGCAAAAAAAAGTAGTTTCTTTTGTTCCCTCTTTCCTTACCTGTACTCATAATGAGAGATTCTGGAAGTTACTTGCCTGGAAAGGCTGTTTCAGCATGTAATCATCTTCCCAATTCAGAAGACTTGCAGGAGCTCCCTAGTGTCAAAAGGGGGAGTCTTTGTTCTCTCTATTCTCTACTCTGCAAGAGAGTGGACGTTTTTCATATATTTTGCTCATTCACTAGGGCATGCACATATTACCTGCAGAGGTCAGAATCAGACGGAGTCCAGTGGGCTTTTCCTTTTGCTTCTTTGTAGTGATGTTTCCACCGCAACAGCATAGATTTTTTTTTTGCCATTCTTTGGAGGAAAGGGTGGAAGAGAGCCACTCACCTTAATTCCAAGAGGGGACTCAAAGAGTGTGACTGTTTGTGTAGAGTCCCACGTTACTGCCATCATACTTGCACATCAGAGCTCTCAGAAGGGTAACTGAAAGCGGGAAACTCCCCCACGCTTAACTTCTGTGTAACAAAGACAGGGAACTGTGGTGATAGTCACAGACTGGAGCAGTGTTACTGTTTCACACATTCTTCATGTTATAATCTAGGCATGGTGATCCCTTTCCTACAGCATCTACCTGTTCCTTGCTGCAGATGCTGAGGGGATGCACTGTTCAGCTCCATTGTCCTTTTCATTCCCAGTTCTCTTGCTCATTTTACCAGGTCTTGCGCCAGAATCCATTTTACAAGAAAGATGACTATAGGGAAGTACCTTGGTCAGATTGGACATGTTCTTTTTGTAACACAGAGAAAGCTTTCCATTCCTGGTGTTTCCATACTCTTTAGGAACTGAGCACCGATAACAACAAACCTCTCTTTCAGTGGTTTTGGAAGAGGTTAATGAGATCTGAGAGAATTCTCAGATGTATGTAACAATCTTGGGATGAGTTTCCTTCTGTGACTATAACATAAAAGCTTCTCTGGATCAAACTGTTGAATCCTGTGCCTGTAGTGAGGTTTGCCAGGGCAGTGTGTGAAGCATACTCTGTGAGGTCAGATACTAGGTTAGAGTTAACACATACCTCATCCTCTGCCATCTCCTGATAGACAGAGCTTTGTCTTAAAAATGGTTCTTCTTAAAACCCCATCTCCTTTCTCAGTAGCTTGAAATCTTCCCTTCTGGAAACTGGTCTGCTGAGAATTCAGCTTTGATAGCCTTAGTTTTTTAAAGAAACTTGAAGCCATAATAGTCTAGACAAAAAAACCCCAAAGCAGACATAACAAACATGGACACAATATGTCAGTGTGCCATTTGCTGCTTCTCTCTTATCCTCTCCACAGTTCCTGAGAGCCATTTGGTATTTGTTCAGTGGCCTGGATCCTTGGACTCACTTGTGCTGCTCATCTTTTTTTTTATAGTGCTGGTACTTGTCCAGTGTGTTTTCAGAGTACCTTTCTTTGTGAGTCAGTCCAGTGTCTCTGGAAGGAGAGCTTTGTGTTTTTTGTGGAGTACACAATACTTCTAAGCAGACTTTATTGCCTTCAGGTGGGAGGTTCAGATGATCTCCATAGCTCCCATTTCCAAGCCAGATGCTGAGTGGTCAGTCAGTCGGAGCAGTTAATGGGACACGCAGGATGCTGCTGCCTCCAGGAAATGTTCCACTGAAGTGATAAGTTCACATTTACCCAGGAAGCTTGTGTGCAGTCACCTGACCAGGGTGACTGAAGGCTGGCTTTTCCCATGTTTGCTCATGTGCCTTTGTGGCAGCTCTGCTGGAGGCCTGCAGTGACAGGAAATGGGTTTGTGGCTGCTTGAACAACACTCTTCTGTCTGTACCCCTTTTCCTATGCAGCTGGAGAGGTTGGCAGAGACTCTTGCTTGTGCTGACTCACAGGTGACTTCTCTGTGATGCTCTCAGTTATCCTAGGGTGAGGGCTGGCTCCTCACAACTCCTGTTGGGGATTGGTGGTGCAATCCCCAATGTTGTGCTGTGTTCTGGCACATCACAGGAACGAATTACGGCTCTGGGAGGAGCAGTCTCAGGAACTTCTAAGAGCCCGAGTGTTACCACAAACCTCATCACACTCCTGTGGCACTGAACACAGTGGTTAAGCCTCTTCATATTCAGTTCAGTGCAGGGAGGACCATTATTTGGATGTGGGGGGGAATAAGTTCCTCGATAAGCCACTCTTGGAAATGCGTTAGAAAGGTTAATACTTTTCTGAAAGGCATTTTTCCTACATATTGACAGTTTGTCTCTGCTTTGAATGGACAAAATGTAAATTGTTTATTACATCATGAAGGCTTTGAAGAAGTTTTTATTGTAAGAAAAGGAGACGGGGAAAAGGTTCAGAAAGCTTAATACCAAATTGTCATGAGGACTTATCTTGAATTTATGGAAGCTGAGTTGGGGAAGGGATTAAATAAAAACATAGGGAGGTATACAGACATTTATCTAAAATTTATTTCTCTGTTTATCAAGCCACGGAGTGCTAAACACCTCCAGTTGACATCATCCTTTAAAGGTAACTTTTTTGGAAAACATGAGTTCAACATTTATATTCCATGGATTATGGTTCTCAAGTATTTTTGGAGAAAATTGTTGTAGCTATTTAAAGCACAACACCATTATTTTCCATTCCAGTTACTGTTTTATCAGATTAAAAAATTCCTACAATTTACATCACTGAAAACTGAAAGTTAAAACGTGCTGGTGAAAAAAACATGCTAGTGAAACCTTCAAATTCTAGGCAGCATGATGGATTATTCTAGTTTGAGAGCCTCCAGTATACCACAGAGTGATTAATTCATTATTGTAAAAATATCTGCAGATAAAAAGCCTTGGCTTAACTCATAAATTTGTTCTTTAAGAAAGTTTAGGAAATGTATCTCTCTCTGGATGACTGTATGTTCTTGAAGATGACTGCAAGTGATAGGTAAGCAAGTAGCAGGGTGGTAATGAGCAGTAGAAATTAATATTTTTTCTTGTTTCCAACACTGTATGTTAATGGAGTGTCTCTTTAATCATAGACCCACATCCTGTCTGGTTGAAAAGGATGAGATAACTAGCCAAGTCTGTGTCTCTGACTTTTTTTTAGTTGAGACGGGAGTTGCTTCATGCTCTGCTGTCTGACAGCATTGCTCAAAAGCTCTTCTGTCACATGTCTTCCTTTCTACCAAAGGCACTGGCCCCTTTTCTGAGTGGATGAAATGAATATTGGGTTCTGTGAAATCTGAAGTTGTTTTATTGGACGTGTTTTTAATGACTTTGATGTCAGTACTTTCACCACAGTCTGCTGGTAACAAAACAGTTGATGCAAAACACTGTCATCTATTTACCTTATTTTGGTGTGAGACAGCTCTGATGTTTCTTTTGGGTGCATACATGGTCAAAACGGAAGTGTGCTCCTACCAAAGGTGGTAAATTTGTGACATCCTTGCTGAGGTTGCAAGGCAAGTTGCTATATGCAGGATTATGCTGGAGGTTATTTGCATGTAATATTCAAAGAGGAGCAGGCTTAGAATTTACTGTCTGCTAATGTTGATCTGTTCTTTTGATTTTGGCATCATGCTGTGTATGAATCATATTTAATGGCACAGAGAAGGCGCTGCGCTCTGCAAGGGAGCAGAGCTCCGTGTATTGCATCTGTTTGAGTCAGCAGCCAACGTGTTCTGCTGCAGCCCTCATTGGAAAAGTCTGGAGGTTATTTGAGGGTACAGTGAGTCACAGTGGTACCGCCTTCACTGAGCTTCACTGATGTCAATGTGACATGTGTCTCTAGCCCAAACCTCTCTTTGTTTGATCATAAGAAAATTATTTAAAATAAAAAAAACCTGGTTACTCAAAAAGAACAAGATTTCTGGCTCTAAAGAGAAGAAAAATCACTGCCATGTAAGTATGTCCTGTTTCTAGGGAGTGAGGTATTTCTAGGTATTTCTAGCTATGAAGGGGGAAGCGAATATAACTGACCTTGCTAGTGAGAACTCTGAGTGTAGTAGCCCAACACTTGTGGGGTAGTGTCATCACAGATAACCAGAAGGTCTATCACCCCTTAGTGTTGAAAACGCCACGTTCAGCTTCTTCCCTTAAATGCTTGCACACCATGATATATGGTGGCCATCACATAAGCCTGGTGGGAATACTCTTACAGCTGGAATGCTGCAATTGATGAGTATCAGCTTCTCAGATGGGATAGGCAAGGGAGAAAGAGGTGGTAGAGTGGCCCTCTATGTTAGG
>VZRI01010342.1:0-12732 GCA_013397515.1 Upupa epops
GGTTGTGCCTGACAACTGGAAGCAGAAGCTTTGGACATGGTTTCTCTGAAATCAGGCTGGGAGCTCTGACGGAGCAGGGGCAGGGAAACTGGGAAGCTGACTACAGGTTTGTGTTTGTCCATGCCAATCACATTTCACAGGATCACTGAGGCTGGCAGAGCCCTCTGAGCTCCTCCAGCCCAGCCCAGCTCCTAGCATCCCCCCAGCGGCCACCCCAGGGCACTCAGGGCCACAGCCAGGCTGTCCTTCAACACCTCCAGACACAGATGGGGACTCCCCCACTGCCCTGGGCAGTCCAGTCCAGGCTCTGAGCACCCTTTCCCTGAGGAAGGGCTTCCTAAAATCCAACCTAACCCTCCCCTGGCAGCTTCAGGCCCTGCCCTCTCATCCTGGTGCTGGGTGCCTGGGAGAAGAGCCTGACCCCCACCTGACTGCAACCTCCCTTCAGGGAGTTGGAGAGAGGGAGAAGGTTCTCCCTGAGTCCCCTCTTCTCCAGGTCAGACACCCCCAGCCTCTCCTCATCAGCCTGTCCCACCATTCTGAGCAGCAGAAGCTGCTCAGGAGCTTTGGATATAAAGATCAGAAGAAGCCAAACTTTGAAATTCACACCTAAACTTCGTCCTCACGTAAACCCAAGACTTTCAGGTCCTACCCAGCACTTATGCAATCACTGCAAAACCATATCCTTCCTGCATCCTTCCTCAATCAGCAACCTTTTTTCAATCCCATCGTGTGACTGGGTATCTTTCCAAAAGGCAGGGTGGGAACAGAGGAAGCGATAGCTGAACTTGCAGTATAAATTCAAATTCTAACGGCCCTTCTGAGTGCCAGTGTGAGTGCTGCCTGTGGAGGAGAAAAAAGGGCTTATCTGAACACCACCATAAATATTCACAGAGGTCAGCTCATGGGGCAGAAGAAATCTGGAGGCTAACAATGGAGAGAAGCTGGTGGGAGAGGGAAGGTGAGAGCATTGTGCACAGTGAATGCCAGCGTGGCCTTTATTCTACTCAAGATTTACCCTGTGTTATCTCATAGAATCCTTAGGGATGGGAAGGGACCTGGAAAGATCACCCAGTCCAATACCCAGGATCCCCCAGACCCAGTGGCACAGGAACACAGCCAGGCGGGGCTGGAACGTCTGCAGAGAAGGAGACTCCACAGCCCCCCTGGGCAGCCTGGTCCAGGGCTCCGGGACCCTCCCTGGGAAGAAGGTCCTGCTGAGATTGAGAGGGAACCTCCTCTGCTCCAGCTGGCACCCAGTGCCCCTTGTCCTGTCCCCAGATGCCCTTGAGCAGAGCCTGGCTCCATCCTCCTGACACCCACCCCTCACAGATTTAGAGACAGGAAGGAGGTCCCCCCTCATCCTCCTCTTCTGTGAGGCATCAATTACCAGCCGGTTTAGAATCAACAACACGGCTGTGAAAACCATCACTGCCCTGCTGAGACGCCAGCTCTTTTATTGTCAAACAAAGTCATCTGTCATCCTCTGCAGCCAACTACTGCCCAACCTTCCTGAGGAGGCACTGGAAAGCTGTGATTTCCCCACTTCCTTCAGAGAGCTCCTGCTTTGAGCTCCAAGCTCAAGTGGTACTCAGCTTTGGGAGAGCAGAAGAGAAAGCAGAACTCGAGGGACTAACCCATTTGGACTTTAAAACTGAAACAAGTCCTTTCTTCCTCTTAATACAAACATTTGGGGGAGAGACTTTGGAAGCAACGACCAGCTACAGTCTAATTACACAGCACATCATTCCCCAACTGCAGACTGTAAATGATTGAGTGCTCACGATGATCTCCAAGTAATTCTAAGAGAGGAAGGAGGCAACTAACACCAAAGATGTGGCTTAATTTGCCCCCCCTTCCCATGTTTGAGCTGGGAGAGGCTTGAAATGCAAGTACACCCTGTATACAAGAAGGATGTGGGTGGCTCTTGGAGCAGCATGTGCATTCCTGCAAGAAATAAATATAGACATGGGTAAAAGCAGAGTTTTTAGTCAAAAAGTCTTGTCCTTGGCTCTGAGGAAGAATTTCAGAGGGATTTCATTGTCAAGTATTACAAGGGGAGCAAATGCTTCACCACTCACAGCTGGTACTACAATAACGACACCCTAAAGGGCACCACGGTCTCCTGTGGACTTCACTCTGTGCTTCACAGAGAGGGCTGCTGTCTGGCTGCACAGAGTTCCTGCAAATGACCTCCTGGGGAATAAGTGAGCAGATGAAAACACATTTTTAGAGATAAAAATGCATCTAGGATTGAAAAGAGAGTAAAGATGTTCGGATTAGTCCTCAAACACAAAGAGCTGCATTGCCTGGGGTTGTGTGTTGCAACAGAACCTCACAACCTGCATGGAAGAGGCACCTAGGAGCCTTTGTTTATAAAGGCTGCTCCTCAGAGTTGAACTGGATTGTGAAGATGGAACTTAGACCCTCCTGAGACTGCATCTGGAGTGCTGTGTCCAGTGCTGGGCCCCTCAGTTCCAGAAGGACACAGAGCTGCTGGAGGGTGCCCAGCGCAGAGCAACGAAGAGGATGAAGGA
Organism: Upupa epops; assembly: GCA_013397515.1. NCBI lineage: Eukaryota > Metazoa > Chordata > Aves > Bucerotiformes > Upupidae > Upupa > Upupa epops. The sequence continues at coordinate 2,538 of VZRI01010342.1, forward strand.
AGGAGAGCAGCTCCCTGATGAGGAGAGGCTGAGGGAGCTGGGGCTCTGGAGCTGGGAGAAGAGGAGGCTGAGGGGGACCTCATTCCTGTCTCTAAATCTGTGAGGGGTGGGTGTCAGGAGGATGGAGCCAGGCTCTACTCAAGGGCATCTGGGGACAGGACAAGGGGCTCTGGGTGCCAGCTGGAGCAGAGGAGGTTCCCTCTCAATCTCAGCAGGACCTTCTTCCCAGGGAGGGTCCCGGAGCACTGGACCAGGCTGCCCAGGGGGGCTGTGGAGTCTCCTTCTCTGCAGACGTTCCAGCCCCGCCTGGCTGTGTTCCTGTGCCACTGGGTCTGGGGGCTCCTGCTGTGGCAGGGGGACTGGACTGGAGGATCTTTCCAGGTCCCTTCCCATCCCTAAGGATTCTATGACTGAAAACATCACTTCCCAGTTGCAGAAGTAGAATTCAGCAGTCAACACCCTTGGGATTTCATCAGTGACATCCAGGTCTCACTTTGCATAAGGAAAGAATGCACAACAAACACATCTCAGGTTTTAAGATTCAAGACCTTCTCTACCCTCCCTCAGCTCGCAGTCACCAGCACTTGGAAGCAAAGAAAGACAACTGCCTGGTGTGACCCATCTTAACTCCAGCGGTGGCAACGGAGCGAGGGCAGCTGGCTCCTGCTAAGCATCTGCTGGCCACGCTCAGAGCATCCCTCATGCTCCTGACAAAGAGCAAGAGCGCTGTGGAGGAGGCAATGCCCCTTAGCCAGGGCACAGTACATTACCAGGACAAGCATTCTGTTGTGGTAAAGCTTCAGCCCCTTTCACGTACTAATCATATCACTGTCTATTTGCATAAGGCATGAAGCACGCTCAAAGCTGAGTGCAGCCATCTATTATGAAACCTCAGGAGGCGAGTGGTGAAGCAACGCTATTACAGGATCACTGAGGCTGGAAAAGACCTCTGAGCTCATGCAGCACACAGTCTGTGACCTGACAGCACCACATCAGCCACACCAGGGCACTCAGGGCCACAGTCAGCCCCTAATTCTCCCCCTGTACTGAGCGCTGGGGAAGTCTCCCCTCCAGTACTGGAGGCAGTTCTGGGCCGCTCACTTCAAGGAAGAGATGGAGGGGCTGGAGCAGATCCAGAGGACCAATGAGGCTGGGGAAGGGACTGGAGGGAAAGGCTGATGAGGAGAGGCTGTGGGTGTTCAGCCTGGAGGAGACTCAGGGGGAACCTCATCACTCTCTCCAGCTCCCTGAAAGGAGGTTGCAGTCAGGTGGGGGTCAGGCTCTTCTCCCAGACATCCAGCACCAGGATGAGAGGGCAGGGCCTGAAGCTGCCAGGGGAGGGTGAGGTTGGATGTCAGGAAGCCCTTCCTCAGGGAAAGGGTGCTCAGAGCCTGGACTGGACTGCCCAGGGCAGTGGGGGAGTCCCCATCCATCCCTGGAGGTGTTGAAGGACAGCCTGGCTGTGGCCCTGAGTGCCCTGGTGTGGCTGCTGTGGTGCTGCCAGTCCCAGGCTGGGCTGGAGGAGCTCAGAGGGCTTTTCCAGCCTCAGTAACTCTGTGCTTCTAATTCTGCAAAAGTAACAGCTCCACTGTGCACGACATAAACATTTATTACGGGTCACAGCCCATGAATCAGGAGCAGGGAACCACACCATGCGCTTGTACATCAGCTACATTAACTACTGCAAGCGTTCTCACTGGAGATCCGCAGGGACAGCGCTGCCAGACCCTCTGGTATTGCTCAAACACAGCACTTACACCTCTACCGCACTTTCTCAGGCTATTTCCCTGGTTTAAGGCCTCGATAATTTAATTCTCATATTTTTAGTAACTTTACCAGCCAAGGAATTTTCCTTTTTCCTAACCTTTTTGTCTTAATGAGAATTTCAGACAACTCCAAGATCTCGCACTCAGACAGAGTAACACACTACCCCAACAGAAGAGGTTCAGGTTCACCCAAAGCCCTCTACAGACCCAGAATCCAGTCTGGCAAAACACTTCAGTGCACGGCTAGCCTCACACGTGTCTGCAGCCCACTGGCGTTGGGGAACGGCTCGTACACGTGAGTGTACATGCATGCAGAAGCACCAAGGTCACAGCTGAAAAGCAGCCCACGTGATGGTCGCTCAGGGGTTCAGTACTGGCTGCAGGCATCGATGCCATCGCTGCCACCTCTTTCTTCTGCAGGTCGCTTCCAAAGCAAATCAAAGCAAAGCACTCTGTGGCCCCACACACTGGGTTAGAGGGGGAAGAAAGGAGGAGTAGAAACAGACTGAAGCAGTTCTCCCTGCACTGCCAGTTCTGGTACCTGGGAGGGCTGTGAACCTTCTGTTTCACTAGAGGTTTTCAAACAGCCCTACACGAGCACAGCCCCTGCTCCACCATCCAGAAGCAGCCAGGAAAGCAGCAGCAGCAGAGCTTTTGGCTTCCTCTATCTCCATGAGTCAGCTTGAGGAGTTCGCTGGACAGGAAATAGGGAGAAATAAGCTGCTCTCTTCAAGGCTGCAATAAATTACCTGTCTCCATGTGCTGGAAAGAGGATTTACCCGCTCACCCGGGACGGGCGGAGAGAGATTATGAAGTATTTTCCAACATACTTCACGCTTCCTTGCTGTTGCTTGGTACAAACAGCTTAACCATAAATACTTCCAAAAGGCGATGGTTGCAAAGGTCTCTGCACGTTCAGTCCTGTTCAGAAGAGAAACCTCTCATCTCCAACGCAATCTCTCATCTCTGAGCTGCTGTGCAGAACAAATCTCACGGGGGACTGGGCTCAGCGGTGCTGAGAGGGCTAGAAGAAGGCTGCCCACCATGAGCCTAAAGGTCTCTCCCAGACAAAACCTTTTGTCCAGTGATTCTCGTGGAATTTACTTTTCCAGAGGCAGATGAAGAGCACTGGGTACAGAAAATGACCTCAGAGTTCAAGCAGCTGACAGAAAGCAGCCGGTGCCAGTAGGTGCCCATTTCCCTATCAAGTATCTGCGGCTGCTGAGTCACCCCTGGCATCGGGGCTGAGGGGAAAAGCAACAAAGCCCTGCTGTCATCCAAGCGAAAAGCTGTTTCTCCTTCTCTCAGGAAGTGGGTTCATGTGTTTGTTTTCATCTCATAAACATACGCTCCTCTCCTTTCCAGCCCAGACGTGTGAATCTAAACAGAGGCAGCATGAGCCACAGGCTTGCAGGTTCTGAGGTGGCTTGGTGCTGACTGACCACCCCAACCTCCCAAACCACCCAACCTTCCCCAGGCTGGACTGCGTGCAGTACATTCAGTTCCACTGAAAACAATCTCCTACTCTCTATTATCTGCCGGGGTTATTTTTAGGGCTGTGGTGTGATAGGAACAAACTGCTGCTTTCCACTGTAGGGGCTGTGGCTTCTAAGCTGGTCCCAGCGTTAGCGCACGCTGCCCGCGCTCCAGCGAATTCCAGAGGGCTCCTGCAATTCACTGAGAGTCACAAAAGCTCAGCCTGGAGAAGAGGAGACTCAGGGGGACCTCATCCCTCTCTCCAACTCACTGAAGGGAGGGTGCAGTCACCTGGGGGTCAGGCTCTTCTCCCAGGCACCCAGCACCAGGATGAGAGGGCAGGACCTGAAGCTGCCAGGGGAGGGTGAGGTTGGCTGTTAGGAAGCCCTTCCTCAGGGAAAGGGTGCTCAGAGCCTGGACTGGACTGCCCAGGGCAGTAGGAGAGTCACGATGAGTGGAGGTGTTTAAGGAGCTACCAAGACTGTGATGGGTTTAGAGAACCAGTCATCTGAGGAGAGGCTGAGGGAGCTGGGCAGGGTGAGTTTGGAAAAGAGGAGGCTGAGGGGGGACCTCACTGCCCTCTCCAACTCCCTGAAGTGTCAGTCTCTCAGGGATGGAGCAGTTTTGTTGGGGTGGGGATGGTTGGACTGGGGGAGCTGGGAGCTCCTTTCCAACCAGGACTGTTCTGGGATTCTGTGACAGCCTGGCTGTGGCCCTGAGTGCCCTGGTCTGGCTGCTGTGGTGGTGTCAGCTCCCAGGCTGGGCTGGCTGAGCTCAGAGGGTTTTTCCATCATCAATAATTCTGTGATTGTGTGAAATGACATCAGGGCACCAGTTCCCCCGAGAAAGCAGGTATGTGGCGAAGGGATGGGTCAGGAACACAGCTTGAGGGAGGTCAGTACAACCCCTTTTCTTTTGGGCACAGAGGGAGAGGAGGGTTAAATACACATCAGCCTCTCCCTTCCAAAAGCTGTGAACTGAGGCCATCCCCACCCAGCAATGGGAAGTGGGTGAGCCCAGCTCGTTTCACAGCTCTGCTTCCTTTCTTTGAGACTTGGAGGTGGGAAGTGCAATATGCCAAGTGCCAACAGGGGCAGGGAGGTAAAGAATAGGTAGATCAACCATGGGGGAAGAAAAAAGGCAGAGCAGAGGATGTTTGGGGGTGGGGAGAGAAAAGGCACATTGTTCTTTCTCCAGCGCCAGGGAGCTGAGCAAGAAAGGAGAAAGTCTGGCAGCGTGCTGTGTTTTTTCCAGGGTAGTCTCTGCCTGTAGCTCTTGGCTCAGACGTCACCAACTCAAGAGGAAAAGAAACAAAGCTGTGAAATTGGGTGGTCCCCGAGGTTGCTGCAATCCAACGATAAGGAGGGGGATGCTGATAATGCAGCTGCAGTCAGACGGCACTCGCAGAGGTTGCACAAAGGAGAGAAAGACATGGGGTGGGCTGAGGAGCTCCCCGGCCTCCGCATTTTCCAGGTGCTAAGACATAGGATATCCCTACAGGGAAGCCAAGCATCCGAAGGCTTCTGCAGAGGTATTTTTATGCAGACTACTTGCTGTTAGCCTCTTCTCACACCAGTCTAGCTTTGCTAGACTCCATCTGCTGCGAATAAAGCTCTCCTGAGACTCCAGTCCCAGGCCATCAATGAAGAGCATCAGGCAGGATGCACAAACCTAAGAAGGATGCTATGAAGGGGGGTTTCCTTGAGTTCAGTGCCCCCAGGACCACCCATCTCCTAGCCAATATCCACTGCCTGACGGATAATGTTCAAAGCTGCTTCCCTCAGCTGTGAGAAGGTCAAGAGCAGCCTCCATAAAGCACTGGCATTTCACACCGGCTCTGCCATCCCCGCTGCTCCCCAACCACAGTGCCTTTGGCCCAAGACAGGGGAGGATAAAGATGAAATGGTCCCATGCAACTGGTCTTAGACAGAGGGAATGGTTGGGAGAGACTGAGGCAGGGTAGATTTAAACTGGACGTTGTGAGGAAGTTCTTTAGCAGGANGTAAAGACGAAACGATCCCAGCAACTGGTCTTAGACAGAGGGAATGGTTGGGAGAGACTGAGGCAGGGTAGATTTAAACTGGACGTTGTGAGGAAGTTCTTTAGCAGGAAGGGGGTTGAACGCAGGAGCAGGATGCCCAGGGAGGTAGCTGAGGCACCATCCCTGGAGATATTGAAGGGGAGGCTGGATAAGACTCAGGGAAGTCTGATCTAGTTGAAGGTGTCCCTGTTCACTGCAGGGGGATCCAATTAGATCATCTTTGGAGGTCCCTTCCAACCTGCACCCTTCTGTGATTCTGCAGAGTCACACAAAACCCATCCCCAACACCCTGAGGAGCTGGACAAAAGGCCACTGTGAGATGAAGTGAAATTAGTGCCTGGCATCGGGTGTTTGGCTAACACATCTCCCCCAGCGCTCCCTTTTCAGAGGAGTAAGGTCAACACAAAGCCATTGTTTAGCAGACTGTTACTTCTCCCACCCCAAAAGCCAGATCATCTCCATGGTGATGCCGCCGTGAAGACAAGCACGCCGAAAAATCCTTCTTCATTATTCAGCAGCAGCCCCACTCTATTGTCCCATGTGTGTGCAATCCAGGCAGTAATTAGGGCAGTTGCTCCCAGCCCTAACCGATGCCATCTGCACCCAGGGAGCTTCTGCTGATTGAAATCTCAGGCCTTCTGCCCATTGCTCTGCCCCACTGATGTCTGCTTGTGTCACGGCTGCTACCAAGGACAAAGCACTGTGCCTGTTGTGGCAAGCCAGCAGCTGCGTGCACAGGGGGTGAGGGTGCTCGAGCTGCCGTGCACCCCTCAAGTTCAGTTGATTTTAAGAGGCAAGGGTACTTTTTTTATAGCTGCCTCACCCTACGTGGTAAGAACAGGCTGGCTGTGCCCCTTCGTGCCCTGGACTGCCTGATGAGGTGGTGCCAGGTCCCAGGTTGGGCTGGATGAGCTCAGAGGGCTTTGCCAGCCTCAGTAGTTCTGTGATACTACAGAAGCATAGAGCAAACATCTGGCCCTCTCTGCTATACTCCCCTCTTCCTGAACCATCACATGAAAAACAGAGTCAGTCTGTAAAAGACAAAGCTGATTAACTGAGCCTCTCTTAGGAGCTGCAGAGAAAGTCACTCTTACACCAAAGCACCAGAAGTCCTGAGTCACCGCGATAAATGTTAGAGCAAAACTCTGTCTGCGTAAACTGAGGCACAACGTGCCAGTGCCTCCTGGAGAAGCGGGATATATTCATGCAATAACAGAGTTATAGATGATGGCAAAGCCCTCTGAGCTCAGCCAGCCCAGCCTGGGACCTGATACCACCACAGCAGCCACCCCAGGGCACTCAGGGCCACAGACAGCCTCTCCTTCAGCACCTCCTGAGACCACAGAATCACNACAGATCCCCCAGTCCAACCATCTCCACCCCAACAAACCCCCCTCAGTCCCTGAGAGACTGACAGACACAGCCTGACCCCCTCCCTGCTGCCACTCGAGCAGGGCAGGAAGCACCATGGCTACAGGGTTCTTCAACACCTCCAGGCAGGGGGACTCCACCACCTCCCTGGGAAGGCCCTGCCAGTGCCCAACCACTCTGGCTGCAGAGAATCTCTGCCTCAGAGCCAGTCTGACCCTCCCCTGCCTCAGCTGCAGAGCAGTGCCCCTGCTGCTGTCAGCAGGCACCAAGGAGCAGAGGCCAACAGCCACCCCTCCACAGCCTCCCTTCAGGGAGCTGGAGAGGGCAGTGAGGTCCCCCCTCAGCCTCCTCTTCTCCAAACTCAAGAGACCCAGCTCCCTCAGACGACTGGTTCTCTCAGCCCCTCCTGAGCTGGGTGTCTCTGCTCTGGATGGCAACTCCAGCACCACCCTGAGCAGTCCATTCCTGTTTGATTTTCCTCTTCCCGTTCGGCTGGACACAGGCGCTGTTACCACCCCATAAATCATCATCAACTAAGAGGAATTCAGGAATCACAATCAAGGCGAGGGCTTTCCATCTATTTCCCCCTCCAATCACAGAGAAAAATGCTCGTGGAACCAAGGTTTAATGAGCAGCTGAAGGCACCAGACGAACACGTTCATGCTGAACGCACACAAAGCGGGTGCCAGGAGGAACGCGTACTACACCCTTCCTCCACTTCTTTCTTCGCCACCCCAGATGGTGCCCGCTGACAGGATCTGTGAGCGCATTTCCTGAGTAACTACTGCTGGACTCAAGAATTTACATCCCTTCATTGTTTGCTATCTGCTGTGCTCAGCTCTGTATGCCAAGCCTGGCATAGCTGCACCAGGCATCCTCTGACAGAAGCATCTGGCAGAGCCTCCTCCTTTAGCACTGAGAATCCTGACCTCGAGTCCAGATGGACCTTACAGCCCCATCGTGTGAGTCCCTCCTGAAAGATTACTAAGAATGAAAAGCAAAGGTTCCTCGGGTTCAGCACTGAGCTGGGTTCTGACAGCATCTAGAAGAGCGAGCAACACGCTGGAGATTGAGCTGGCATCCTACGGCAGTGAATCCAGAGAGCAGAAGGGAAGGAGGCTGCCTTTGGGTATCCTGGGGTAGAAAAGGAGGAGGGTGCTTAGGAGACAGAGAGGCTCATCTGCTCCTCTGCTCTGCCCTGCTGAGACCACATCTGGAATCTTGTGTCCAGTTTTGGGCCCCTCAGTTCCAGGAGGACACAGAGCTGCTGGAGAGAGTCCAGCGCAGAGCCACAGGGATGATGGAGTGGAACATCTCCTTGATGAAGGGAGACTGAAGGAGCTGGGGGGGTTCAGCCTGCAGAAGAAAAAGGAGACTCAGGGGGACCTTCTCCCTCTCTCCAACTCCCGAAGGGAGGGTGCAGTCAGGAGGGGGTCAGGCTCTTCTCCCAGGCAACCAGTGCCAGGAGGAGAGGGCAGGGCCTGGAGCTGCCAGGGGAGGGTTAGGTTGGCTGTTAGGAAGCCCTTCCTCAGGGAAAGGGTGCTCAGAGCCTGGACTGGACTGCCCAGGGCAGTGGGGGAGTCCCCATCTGTGTCTGGAGGTGTTGAAGGACAGCCTGGCTGTGGCCCTGAGTGCCCTGGGGTGGCTGCTGTGGTGGTGCCAGGTGCCAGGCTGGGCTGGCTGAGCTCAGAGGGCTTTGCCAGCCCCAGTAACTCAGCTATTGTGTGAACGGCCCGTTCACTAAAGAGATGAAGATGCATTTACAGTTCCCTGGCGCTGAAGTCGCCTTCCACATCTCGTAAAGCCAAACCCTACCCTGAACAGGGATGTCACAAAGTCAATCTGCTTTTCTTCCTGGTTATCCTTCTGCTGGAATCAAGAAGGAAAAAACAAAGAGAAGTAGTGGGGGGGTTGGAATGGGAGGAAAAGCAGGAGGAGGGGGAAAGCTGACTGCAAGTTTTAAATAGGACCAGAACGGATAGCACCCATTTCTATCATCTCTGTTTCTATCACAGTTGAAGGACGGTTAGAATTGTGCAATCATCACTGATCGACTTCCAAACCCAGAGCAGAGCTCCACGGGCAGAAGAGGAAGAGTCACTGGAAACAAAGCCCGTGTCAGTCAGGCTCCGAACCCCTGCGCGTCCCTGCGCAGACTGCTGAGCTCTAATTAAACCCCTGGCAAGGGAGGGTAAAGAGGACTGGAAGAATTCACAAGCCCCACGTTTACTGTTTGCAGAGTTAAATGAGTCTTACAGATTCCCTCTCCGAAAACACTGGAAGACAGATTTCACATTCAATTTTGAGAGCCGATCTCACCGCTACCACAGCTGCTGATGTCATGCTAAACGCTAACCTGGGGCGGCAGAGAGGGGCTGGGATTCTGCGTGGGGTTTTTACTGTAAATAAACAGTAAACCACACTGAAGTCATCCCGCAGAGGAGGAGGGAACGCTGGTCAGGGCACTGATTTGGGGACGAAATGCAGAACCGAGATCCTGGCGGCTTCATTAGGAAAAGTGCTTTGCGAAGGGCGGCTGAGGGAACTGGGGTTGTTTAGTCTGGAGAAGAGGAGGCTGAGAGGAACAACACCCTCAGTGCTCTCCACAGCTCCCTCACAGGAGGTTGTAGTGAGGCTGCTGGTCTTTCCTCCCCAATCCCTAATGCTAGGACGAGGGGCAATGGCCTCAAGCTGCCCCAGGGGAGGGTTAGACTGGATCTGAGGAAGAAGCTGAGAGAGTGGCTGGACACTGGACCAGGCTGCCCAGGGAAGTGGTAGAGTCCCCATCCCTGGAGGGGTTTAAAAACCAAGTAGCTCCAGCACTTGAGGCTGTGGTGCAGGGGTTGGGGAACTGTTTGGATAAGGGCTGGACTTGCTGATGCTGGAGCTCCTTTCCAGCCGTGAGGATTCTATGACTTCCTGAAGAAGAGGGGGATAAATCCTGGTGCCTGGACCTAGCTCCAGTTTGTAAACAACAGAGTTTCCTGTAATTCCTCCCAATAATTTCAATCTGAACCAGGGTTACTCACACCCTCGAAGCAACTGCTGCAAACTATTGCAGAGTGCTGCTCAATAACCGCTAAATAACAGTAAGCTCAGCAGTCACCGGGGTCTCTAAGTGAATCCACACATGTCTGGGGGAAAGGTGCTCCGTCAGGGCAAGGCTGCAATTCACATTAAACAAGGAAGAGGGTTGGATATTGTATAAACTCTCTTAGAACTAGGGTTTTATTTTCCAAGAAACCACCTGATAGAGCGTTTTCATTCATCAGTACCTCCTGCTTGAGGAAGATGTGGGTAAATAAAGCTAACTCAGCATTTCTCACTCTTTCACACAAGTTTCTAAGAGGTCAGAGAAGCCTCAGAACTTAGAGCTTCGCACATCACACACAGTCTGCTGGTACTGTGCAGACCTTTGCATTTGGCTTTCCTGGGTCTGCAGTCATTAGCAATCGGAAGGGACCTGGAAAGATCACCCAGTCCAACCCCCCTGCCACAGCAGGATCCCCCAGACCCAGTGGCACAGGAACACAGCCAGGCG
>VZRI01010342.1:12972-27034 GCA_013397515.1 Upupa epops
TGAGGCCATTGTCCCTCATCCTAGCATTAGGAATTTGGGAGAAGAAACCAGCAGCAGCCTCACTACAACCTCCTCTGAGGGAGCTGTAGACAGCACTGAGGTCTCCTCTCAGCCTCCTCTTCTCCAGAGCCAACAACCCCAGTTCCCTCAGCCGCTCCTCACAGCCTCTGTTCTCCAGCCCTCTCCCCATCCTCATTGCCCTTCTCTATCCCCACTGCAGCCCCTCAGTGTCCCTCTGATACTGTGGCACCCAAAACCGGACCCAGAACAACCAGAAGCACCCATTTTTGTTCTGGTTTGATCCAAGTTGGATCAAAACATAAAGAGCAGTTCCTGGTGGGAGTCTAATGAACCATAAACCCACTTCCTATCTGGAAAACTACTCTTGGAAAACAAAGGGGTTGGCAGTGGTGTGCAGCAAAGCCTCACACAGGTTGTTTTGCTCCAGGGCGCACGGAACACTGTGCAGTATCAGGTTTGTTTTGGAAAGAGCTCTGCTCTGCAGCGTTACCACTCCTCTGCCTCGACGCTGCCTGATTCACGGTCCCTTTCTGGAAGGGACTTTCCCAGAACCCATGACAGAAGGTGGTGGAATTGCTCTGCAGGCAGGGAAGGAGTTTGCTAACATCTCCTCTTCCTCAGTCTCTGATCTCTGAGGAGCATTTATGCCCCTGAAGGTAGAGGAACCTCCTGCTGTTCCCATCTGTTCACTGAGAGTGAACTCCTAGGGCCACCCTAATGACTCAGTGCGAAACACAGGAGCACTCTTGCTCCCTGTGGCCAGCTGGGCTTGGAGGAGGTGACAGAGGGCGAGCACAAACGTAGGCTGGTGGTGAGGCAGTTCTGCAGCCTGAAGCACCTAACTCTAGCTTTCCCTGCTGGAAGAGGAGTTCACAGCTGCAGGCCTTTGCTACAGGTGGTGAGGGTGAGGGTTAACCAGACATGGTTAACTGGACGGAGTGAGGGTGAGGGTTAACCAGACATGGTTAACTGGACGGAGTGAGGGTGAGGGTTAACCAGACATAGTTAACTGGACAGAGTGAGAGTGAGGGTTAACCAGACACAGTTAACTGGACGGAGTGAGGGTGAGGGTTAACCAGACACAGTTAACTGGACGGAGTGAGGGTGAGGGTTAACCATACCATGCACAGTTAACTGGACGGAGTGAGGGTGAGGGTTAACCAGACATAGTTAACTGGACAGAGTGAGGGTGAGGGTTAACTGGACTCAGTGAGGATGAGGGTTAACCGTACAGGGTTAACTGGACTCAGTGAGGATGAGGGTTAACCGTACAGGGTTAACTGGACTCAGTGAGGATGAGGGTTAACCGTACAGGGTTAACTGGACTCAGTGAGGATGAGGGTTAATCAGACACAGTTAACTGGACTCAGTGAGGATGATGGCTAACCGTACATAGAGATAGGAAGGGTTAACCATGCGTAGTGACGACGAGGGCTAACAGTACCTAGTACCGGTGAGAGTTAACTTTGGAGGAGAGAAACAGCCATTCTGTTTCTAGGCACAAAACCTTTGGCAAAGAACACCCCCAGACCCTGCGACCTCCACGCTTGTTGCCCCCCTCTTACACAGACACACCACCCTCTCTTCTGGCACGCGGTTTGGCGAGGGTCTGTTGAACAAGAGAGAGTTAACACTCGGATTTCTGAGTCCCCCTTGCCAAAACACTAAGCTGTTAGTAGTGCAACGGCAGCAGCCGCGCAGGCTTTCCCACTTCACCCTGCCAGTGACCTTCACACAGACTTGGACATCACACCTTCCGCAGAGTGAGGAGCTATTCCCTCTCACGCTGCTCCGTCCAGAACTCCATCCCAGCAAACAGCACAAATCATGTCAGACCAAGGAGGACTATTAAAGCGGGGCCGTGCAACACGAATCGTCGTCCACGAGGGACCCGAGCGAGAGACTGCCTAACCCACTTTGTTTAACTTCTTACTTAAACAATCCTGAAAGGGGAAACTGCATCGCCACGCTGGAAATTATAGCTTTAATCTCATTTGAACCACGCATTCCTCAGCTGAACTGCAGAAATCATTTAGGAACAGACTCCCAGAGAGGAGATTTTTAACCATTTCCTACATTTCCTGGAAATATAGGAGCTCCGACGCCGCGAAGTGAAAAGGCAGGGTTATTCATTTCACCAGGTTCAAGCTCTGCCAGTAGCCTAAATAACTCTAATCTCAGCCTAACTACGGGTGCTTCACCAGCTCTGTGTTTTCAAAGCAACAAAACCCAACAGCGCTAGCACATCGATCACTCATCCCCAAGCGAACCCGACAAGCCGTGGGCACACACTGCATGGCCCATGGCACGGATCAATAGTGCTTCGCTGAAAACAGAGCAGCCTTCCTTTGTCCTCGACAGCCACGGCTTCCTCAAGCTTGCTGTGGCTCAGAGGGGTTGAGAGAACCAGTTGCACGAGGAGAGGCTGAGGGAGCTGGGCAGGGGGAACTGGGAGAAGAGGAGGCTGAGGGGGGACCTCCCTGCCCTCTCCAGCTCCCTGCAGGGAGGCTGTGGAGGGGTGGCTGTTGGCCTCTGCTCCTTGGTGCCTGCTGACAGCAGCAGGGGCACTGCTCTGCAGTTGAGGCAGGGGAGGGTCAGACTGGCTCTGAGGCAGAGATTCTCTGCAGCCAGAGTGGTTGGGCACTGGCAGGGCCTTCCCAGGGAGGTGGTGGAGTCCCCCTGCCTGGAGGTGTTGAAGAACCCTGTAGCCATGGTGCTTCCTGCCCTGCTCGAGTGGCAGCAGGGAGGGGGTCAGGCTGTGTCTGTCAGTCTCTCAGGGACTGGGGGGTTATGTTGGGGTGGGGATGGTTGGACTGGGGAGATCTGGGAGCTCCTTTCCACCCAAGAATGTTCTGGGAGGTGCCAACACTTCCTGGGCTGTTTAACCATCTCTTAGAGTCTCGCTGGGCAGATCAGAATAACTTGGGTGTGCAGGAAAACAAAGAGAGCGCCGTCAGTGCCAAACATCCCGCTCATGGCAGTGCTTCACAGGAACGATTCCCCGTAACAACTCAACTGTCATATCCTACAACTGCATCCCAGGCAACCTCCCAGCTGAGCTCACTACGGCTGCCGTCTGATGTGCTCTATACACACACACCCCCCCCTCCAGCTCCCCAGATGTTCTCTATGTAAAACATTTGGTTTGAAACACGCAGTGCTTCTTTCCAAAAAGCCATTACGGCTGTTTAATGGACTCACACAGTTCAACTAAAATATCCTGGAGCAGGCATTGGGCTGCAGCTCTCTACTCTACGAACCCCATCTGCAAAAAAGAACAAGAAGATGACGGGGGAAGAAAGAAAGAAAGAAAGAAAGAAAGAAAAGTAGATGAGAAGGCTTTGCGTGATTTATACTGTCTTTATGATCAGCCAGTTCATAAAACACAAGCTCTGCTCCACAGACAATAACCCGAATGGCTTTCAAGTGGCTTGGTTAGTCCTTGCCTGTGTTAAGCAAATATTTCAACTGAAACAAAGGGCCCGACTCTACCCTTCGGTTTACAACAGGGCTAACGCAACCGAGAGCAGCCTTCTACCCGGGGACTGCACCCAGACTGCCACTCGGTGTTGTTTTATGCCGAGAGTGAGTAATGACATCCAATAATGATAACCGGTTACGTTCCCGGCTGCAGAGTTTCCCTTTCATCCAAGAAAAGCTGGAAGGAGGTTAAAATACAGCATGAAACCCTTCTCCCCAGTGACTTCCTCGCAAGCGATGTGCAACCCACAGCGAGGCGTTTCACAGGTCCTCTTAGACCGCATCTGCATCAGGGAACGCCAGACAGGATGGAGAATGTGTTTGTTTTACCCAAACACAGAGGAGGGAGGAGACTCCAGAGAGTGTGGGAAGGTCCCCCTCACTCCCCAAAGGGAGGTTCTAGTCATGTGGGGGTCAGGCAACCAGCACCAGGATGAGAGGGGAGGGTTAGGTTGGCTGTTAGGAAGCCCTTCCTGATGGAAAGGGTGCTCAGAGCCTGGACTGGACTGCCCAGGGCAGTGGGGGAGTCCCCATCCATCCCTGGAGGTGTTGAAGGACAGCCTGGCTGTGGCCCTGAGTGCCCTGGGGTGGCTGCTGTGGTGGTGCCAGGTGCCAGGCTGGGCTGGCTGAGCTCAGAGGGCTTTTCCAAACTCAACCATTCTGCTACACTAGGAAATACTTGCTGAAACAAAGCTGTTGGCAGCTGCATCACTGCCACTGAGAGGGAATGTTATCACTGCTGAGGAGGTTACTGCTCCTCAAGGGAAAGAATATGGATGGAGAGGGGGGAGGATTCACCTGGACCTGGAGAGACTGTGAGAACTCTGAACCTTGAGGATTAATGAGGATCAAGACTGAAGTCAGACGACCACTGTGACTGCAGAGNTGGTGGGTGCAGTGAATTAAAATGTCCTGGTGCCTTCCTCCTCCAAACAGAGTCAGTTGTTCCAGTGCCTGCAGACCCCTCAGTGGGTTTGTTAACCCCTCCCTCTGTGTCTGATGCTTCAGCCAACAGCTCTGGGTTGAAACAGAGCCGGGGTCTCTGACCCGGGACACTGATAGTGACCCAGGTGGCATGCACAGGGATCCAGACAAGGACCTACACCACACCACTGCTGCTCCCCTACACCCAAACCAGTGTTCAACATGTCCTTAGCAACCACACGGCACAGACAAGTGGGTCTACCCAACTCTCACCACTACCTTTACCAACAGAAGACACAATCCCACTGACTTGTAGAACAACACTTGTACCCCAAAGAAAGGGAGAGACCCCTCGGCATCGGGTGTTCCATGGAGTTGAGAATGTGTAGCAGAGATTAGGTGACTTTCTTGAGTGCAGGAAACACCACAGGAAGGCTCTGAGACTGCCACTGGCAGCAGGAACCTGATCTATATGATCCACCCAGAACGGCGAGGTTCAGTCTCTAACCTTGGCATGGTATCTTCTCACAAGAATTCTTTTAGGATGATTATTTAAGCCTAATATCCTTAATGAGTTTCTTTAGTCCAAGGCATTAGTACTCAAGCCCAAATATGCTGACTCAGCTCCTCGGCACAGCAAGACAGTAAAAGAATTACCAGTCCCTCAAGCCGCCAGACCTCAGAACAAAGACACTCGGCTCTTCCAGACTCCCCACTTCAGTTGTCCCGCATGAGGGCTGCTGGGCCAAGACAGCTAAGGGGCTCTGGAATGGCTGCAGGACAACATCCCCTGGGAAGGGGGAGAAACAGGAATGGAGGAGCCTGCCAAGCAGCAGTGCTTCGTGAGAGAAGCACAGGAGACCCTCCTCTTCAGCACACTGGCATCCCAGGGCACCCAAAACCTCTTCAACACTTCCATAGGGACTCAGCCCCCTCCCTGGGCAGCTGTTCCAGTGCCTGACAGCCCTTACAGCACAGAAAGCCCTCCTGACAGCCAACCTGAACCTCCCCTGGCAGCTCTAGGCTCCTCTCCTTGGTCACTAGGGAGAACAGAGCAGCCCCTGCCTCTCTGCACCCTCCTTTCAGGTAGCTGTAGAGAGCAAGGTCTCCCCTCTATCTCCTCTTCTCCAGGCTCAACAGCCCCAGCTCCCTCAGCCCTTCCTCACACCACACAAACTAGAAAACAATACTGAGCTCAAACAAGAGCACTAAGACAGCGAAAGACCAAGGGATGGCTACAACCTTGACCACATCCATCGAACATGAGGTGGGGGTCCAGGCTGTTTGATGGGCACGGCCAGACCCCACACCCTCCCAGAGGATCTCACCCAGTCCCTCGTGCTCAAGAGCCCAGGCTCCCCTAATTTATACAGCGGACTGCACTGCCTGTGAAGACACGGTGATAAATACGTTCTGTTTAAAAGCAGATCCTTCTCAAATCATAACTTGCAGATGCTCCCAAGTCTTTCATGTGGGCAAGACAAATAGAGACCGATTTCGTAGCCAGGGAGTACAGGAAGCAACAGCAGGAGAACACTATTGAAAACCTGGATACACTTATGGCTTTAATGAATTGGTCATCAAATCTAACAACATACATATGCAATTCTTACCTGGCTTTGTAGTTCACCCCACGTCTGTGCCCCCTCCCACCCCAGCTATTCCATATATATAGAGAGGAGTGGAAATTATTTGAGGTTTAGTTTATTAACTGGATGCACGTGGTGCTCACATCTGCTCTCAGATGTTTGAGGCAAACGCTGACAAATGTCATTTGCATAGTTAGTCAGAGATCTTTTCATCTGAGACATTTCCTCTGACATACCGACTACCCCAACTGCATCACAGAATCACTGAGGGGCTGGCAAAGCCCTCTGGGCTCAGCCAGCCCAGCCTGGCACCTGGCACCACCACAGCAGCCACACCAGGGCACTCAGGGCCACAGCCAGGCTGTCCTTCAACACCTCCAGACACAGCAACTCCCTCACTGCCCTGGGCAGTCCAGTCCAGGCCTGGAATCCTCCACTCCTGCCCACTCAGAAGCTGCGGAGACTTTGGTCACTCCGCACAGAGAAGGAGCTGACATCCATCACTGCTGCTTCTCACCATGCATGCTGCCATCCCAACCAAGCCCAGAGGCAACACTGTGCTTCTGGATTTGGAGAATCATCCAGAGCTGCTGCAGAACACATGGTTTGGTGCCACTTCACACGGGAAGGGCACACATGACAAGAACAACAGTGTCCTGCGGAGAGGACACGGTTATACAGCAAGAGGAGATGCTCTGTTGTCAGCATCGTGGTTCTCAGAGACAAGGGGTACACCAGCACAGTACAGCAGGTGGAGACCCAAGCCTGGGAGATGCCCCCATGAAAGCAAAGATCAGCAGCCAATTTCCAAACCCCTGGCCTCTGGAAACTCAACTTTGGTGAGGCCATCCCTTGAGTCCTGCGTCCAGTGTTGGGCCCCTCACTACAAGAGGGGCATTGAAGGGCTGGAGAGGGGACAGAGGGGGCTACCAAGCCAGGAAAGGGTTTGGAACCTGTGTGGTGTGAGGAAGGACTGAGGGAGCTGGGGCTGTTCAGCCTGGAGAAGAGGAGGTAGAGGGAGACCTCCTTGCTCTCTACAACTATTTGAAAGGAGGGTGTAGAGAGGCAGGGGTTGCTCTGTTCTCCCTAGTGCCCAGTGAGAGGAGAGGGGCAATGGCCTGGAGCTGCCAGGGGAGGGTCAGGGTGGCTGTCAGGAGGGATTTCTGTGCTGAAAGGGCTGTCAGGCACTGGAACAGCTGCCCAGGGAGGGGGCTGAGTCCCCATGCCTGGAGGTGTTGAAGAGAAGGGCAGCTGTTGGGTTGGGGGCCAGGGCTGAGTGGTGCTAATAAGGCTGGGAAAAGGCTGGACTGGATGGGCTTGAAGGTCTCTTCCAACCCAAACTGTTCCATGACTCCACGTCCCACATGCTTTGCGTTTGGATGACCACAACTTTACCCACGTTGAGCTGCCAGTAAAGCCAATACACCTGGATTTTAACCCCCATTTGGCATCGTTCCTTGGCACTGCCACAACCACCACGTGCCTCCTCCCGAGTCCTCGCTCCAGCAAAGACTCTCTGGTTATTTATTTACCAGACAAAACACAGACTAACTACCATTACAGCTCTGCAAAGAATAAACAATTCCTCACCAGAACTGCACATTCCACACGGGTTTGTTCAACATGTACGACCCCAAACTACAATACAGACAGTAATCGGCTCCACATGGCAAATCCACGCTGTGGTTCTCAAGAAATAATAGTAATAATAATAATGCTGAGAACACATGCCACCAGAAATAGTGTAGCCCTGTGTAATGAAAGCCTCGGCACAGAGCCTTCCCACCTTCCCACCTCACTGGGAAGGCCCTGCCAGTTGCCCTTCTGTCCTGTTCCCTGGCGTATGGTACTCTGCAACCCTTTGTAATAAAGCTGAGGTATTTGGTAGTGGTTTTAGCTGAAGGTCTTGTTATAAACACTGGCTGAAGCTCTGCTATCAATTTCACGCTTAGAGGGATCACACTAGGTAGGTACCAGGCTAAAATGTGCCCTGGTAATCAATCTAAACTTCCCTATACTGAAAATATACTCCCCATGCCCAAACTTGTTCAGATTAAGGGTGAGGAGGGGAGGGGAGAGGGAAAGAGAAGCAACAGTCTCTCTGAAGCTGTTCCTTTCTTCACCTGTAAGCAAGTCACAGCATCACTGTCTGGAAAAGAGCCCTGGGATCATCAAGTCCAACCATCAACCCTACTCAACAAGGTCACTCTTCAAGCACAGGGGCACTGGGTGCCAGCTGGAGCAGAGGAGGTTCCCTCTCAATCTCAGCAGGACCTTCTTCCCAGGGAGGGTCCCGGAGCCCTGGACCAGGCTGCCCAGGGGGGCTGTGGAGGCTCCTTCTCTGCAGACGTTCCAGCCCCGCCTGGCTGTGTTCCTGTGCCACTGGGTCTGGGGGATCCTGCTGTGGCAGGGGGACTGGACTGGATGATCTTTCCAAGTCCCTCCTGATCCCTAAGGATTCTATGATTACAAAATGTTTATCATTCCATGTCCGGTCAAAGCTGAGGAAGAGTGAGCTGTTCTTTCATTTGGTAAAAGATTTGACAACTGGCTAGCCATTAAGTTAGACTTTGATTCCTCCAGACCATTCTTCCCTGAACAGATCTGCTTCTCCAGCAAAAAATCTTGGTGGAGAAAACAAGAGGTTTATACCAATGCCTGTCCCCTGCTGCCCCCCTGCACGCTGTCACCTTGACCCTGAGGTCTGCTTTGGTATTTCAGCTATACAGGTATTTCCTATTTGTAAATAACTTTACACAGGCAGGTAGCAACTCCTTTTGCAACGAACCCATGCTATTCACAGAACCACAGGATCATCCTGGTTGGAAAGGAGCTCCCAGAGCCCCCAGTCCAACCATCCCCACCCCAACAAAGCCCCTCAGTCCCTGAGAGACTGACAAACACAGCCTGACCCCCTCCCTGCTGCCACTCGAGCAGGGTGGGAAGCACCATGGCTACAGGGTTCTTCAACACCTCCAGGCAGGGGGACTCCACCACCTCCCTGGGAAGGCCCTGCCAGTGCCCAACCACTCTGGCTGCAGAGAATCTCTGCCTCAGAGCCAGTCTGACCCTCCCCTGCCTCAACTGCAGAGCAGTGCCCCTGCTGCTGTCAGCAGAAGAGCCCAACACCCAGCCTTCCACAGCCTCCCTTCAGGGAGTTGGAGAGGGCAGTGAGGTCCCCCCCTCACTGTGTTTTCTGTTCTGTGATCCTCAAAAACCACACCACAAACAGATGGCTGCGTGGCCAACAAGACCGTAATTGCAGCCGTGACAGAGCTGTCGCTGGTGTTTATGGTTTGGGTTTGTCACGACAGGATGAATCCAACCGTCAGAGCACAGCTCCTGCTATCACGCAACCTGTTGCTGCCGCAGGCTGTCCGAACGCAGTGCCATCCTCCAAAAGCATCGCGAAGCAGAGCTGTTTCAAAGCAAAGATTTCCACTGAAGCTGCAAATAAAACTGTGGGCTAGGGCTGTTTATTGAGGGGGTTGGGAGAGAGTGTTCTGGTTGGGTTTTTCTTTTAGCTTTATAACTCAGAAACCCATTTCATTTGGAAGCATCCTCCTACCTGCCCCTCTGTGCCCAACCACCGAGCACCAAGCCCCAGCACTCGCTGTGTGATACCCTGCCTGCCCAAATATGCCTTGCACGCCAGGTTTTCCTCTTGGGCTGCAGCTTGTCATCAATTCCCAGCATAATTAACTCGCTGGAGGGGAATAGTGCTTCCTCCACCTGCTGGTGAGGACGGAGAAAAGATGTCCTGAGTCTCAGGCAGACGGAGAGGCTCTCTGAGGCAGATGGGAGGCTCTCGTTGCTACTCTCCATCACCCGCGCAAGAGGAAAGCTCTAGGCTTTGGCAAAGGGCAGAACCTCTGCTGAGGACACTGAAAGGAAGCACAGATAATACAGGCTGCTTCAGGAGAGCTTAGAACCACCAGCCAGCATCCAAGTGCAGTAGCTGCAAGGAGAACAGATGACTCGCAGCAGAGCACCTCACAGGAGGGCACCCACAAGGAGCTGCAAACCAGCCAGGCTATCAAACCCCTCGGTTAAAGTCTGAGGGCAGTGCTCCAGGTACTCTAACAGGGCTTAGCTGGAGTCCTCCTCGACTCACAAAGCTACATGCTCCTTCCCCAAGCATTTATTCACATCAATGCTTTTTTATATCACAGAGGGATTGGATGGGACTTTGAAAGATCATCCAGTCCAATCCCTCTGCCACAGCAGGAGCCCCTAGATCCAGCCACACAGGAGGGTTTTAAATGGTCTCCAGAGAAGGAGACTCCACAACCCCATCTGGGCAGCCCCCTCCAGTGCTCCGGCACCCTCACTGCAAAGAAGTTTCTTCTCCTAATGTGGAACCTCCTTTGTTCCAGCTAACAGCCAGTGCCCCTTGTCCTGTCTGTAGGACATCAGGAAAAGCCAGACAAGCCTGAAAATGCCTCTCTGCAGGTTAACGCTGCATTATAAAGAGGTTTTACTGCAGCAGACTCATTTACTTCAAGAAGAACCCAGCAGCATCTACAGTTCTCCACACACCGCACAAGAGAGGGGCTAGAGGTGGTCAAATCGCAGCTCAGCTAAGCCCAACTTAAACCTAACCATGGATTTCTTGGCTAACAAACACCAAAACCCTATGACGAGCAAAAGCTCAGCTCTTCAGTTTAACCTCCGTAAGATGCCAGGGGGAGGAAAGAGCCACTGAAATGTCAACACGGGCATTAACTTCACAGCCCTGCAATACCACCTCTTCATCCTCACACTCACCAACAGGTGCCTTACTTTAAAGCATCCTAAGTCACCCAGTGTTTACTGAGCCAGTACTAACGAAGGAGAGCTTGCTGGCAAAACAAGGCACGTCCTACATCACGCAGAAGGCAATCCTCTACCTGCTCCGGGCAGCATGCGATCCTGGTAACGAATACACACGCTCTCCTAAGTTGTTTCCAATAACAAACCAAACATATCACACCATCTTACCCCGGAGCTTTATGGCAGAAAGCTTTACGATCCGGGAAACAGAGGAAAGACAAAGAAACTCTGACAGTCTGGATAAACCCGCAACCTGCTAACGAGGGCCAAATGCTTCCTTCATTCAGCGGAAACCCCGCTATCGATTTCCAGTGGAGCAGGACTAAAGCCCATCTGTACCTCGGATCGAGCTGTCTTCTCACCTTGGTTTTACTTCACTCGCTTGGCTCTGCCAATTTCTACTCCGCTCCTGAGCTCTCTGTTTACACAGATGACGACAAACGTAAAGCTCATGCTTCACGTTAAAAGTCTGGCTCATAAAGCCAATGTTTCCACGATGCTGTGCAGTTACGGAGGTGGTTAGCAAACAAGAGAGGCAGAAAGGCCAGCTAGGAGAATCACTTGGACCAGGCTGATGACTGGGGGCCTGGTGCCACCGCCAAGGTCCAGCTCTATCTGTTACCATACCGTTTCGAACACCAGCCCACTGCTGAGTAAAGAGAAAGATTATTAGCTAGACCAGCAGCGGAATAGGATGCAAACAGGTTGGACTGGAGTGACCTTGGGACTCACGCTGCCTAGCTGCCAGCTCTGAGATGATTTGCATTGGTGCGAGAGAGGGTGCTGGCCACAACGCTCGCTCTGTGCATCCCCTGCTGGACACACAGCCAGCGAGACCTGCTCACCAACGCTGCCTGCCCACTGCTAAGACCTGAGGAAAGAGAAAGGGTGGGGGGGTAGAACTGAAGGAGAACACTGCCTCTCTCTGATCAGCCATCCTGTCAGTGCTCTCATCTCACCCAGGAAAAGCAAATCAGCGTTCACTACAGCAGCCAGACACAGAAACATCAGGAAACAGGGAGCCCTTTCCTCTGGCTGGGTTTCTGACAACAGCTCTTATTCTGTAAGCAGACAGAAGGTGGGTATCTTACAGACACTCAGATATTAAAGTTCAAACAGATGCATTACGCCACTGCTCGCCTGCAGACTAGTTAATAATTATGAAGTGCCACACGCCAAGGCTTGTATTACTACAGTATAAAACTCACACCCCAGTAAAGATTTGTTTAGCTTCTACAGAGCAGCTGATAGAGAGAGCGTCACGTTTTCACTGAGGTTTAGATTGTGTGGCTATGCTGGTTTTCAGCCTCTCCAGTTCAAGGCGCTATCAGCTATATAGATTCAGCTCAGACTGCCAACCAAGTACCCCCAGCCACACAGCTGAGGCCAGACTCTTCCAACCAAGTACCCCCAGCCACTCAGCTGAGGCCAGACTCTCCCAACCAAGTACCCCCAGCCACACAGCTGAGGCCAGACTCTCCCAACCAAGTACCCCCAGCCACACAGCTGAGGCCAGACTCTCCCAACCAAGTACCCCCAGCTGAAACGCTTGATGCTTAACACAACAAGGGAAGATCAGGCACACTGGAGATAAACATCTACACTATATTCTCTCCTCTCCCCTGAGAGGGTCCCTTTCCAAACCTAAATCTCATGAACAATAGGGTCCCTTTTGTAAAGGTCTGATGAAATAAATAAGTTGGTTTCCATCTATTTATTTACTCCAGTTTGTAATGCAACTCCAAAACAACTGACTTGCAAAGTAATAGCTGGTGTATAACATAGTCCTGGAGCTTTTGTTAGCTTGGAGCTGTAAAACAGCCAAGACAGCAAACTTTAAAACTCATGGAGTGGGAGCGAGCATGTGCAGAAATGTCCATCTCTGGTTTCCTTTCAGCCAGGCTCCAAACGAGCTAATAAACTGTAAGCACACACGATATGACTCCACAACTTGGCCCCAAACTCTCGCTTTCACTGTCGACACAACAATATTTAGTTGCAAAGTTAAGTGTCTCCCATGAAAAACCACAGCAGCTGCAATTTCATTTTCAGTTTTACTGGTGCTGGCTGGGCGTTGAGCTTCCAGACGACCAAAAGGCAAAGAGAAATGAGACAAAACCTCTGACATCACTAGGGAAACGTCTTGCTTTTAGATGCTGTCTAGGGGAAATTCAGTCTACTTCACGTGAACAGCAGCGTTAAGATGAATAGATGAGTAGAAAGAACCTGGGACTAGGAATCTTTCTCCAGGCAGTACTTAAGGCAGCGCTTGCCCTCCACGAATCCTTATTTCAAGGGAGGGAAAACGACAGGAACTCTGTTTCTTCAATGGCATTTCTGCGCCCCGCCGGAGCACTGCATCAATGAGGAAACGCTCTAGCTGAGTTATCGCTGGACAACCTCTGGGCTGCTTGAAGCCCAGAGCCAGCCGGCACCGCTGAGCGGTGAAACGCATCGTAAAAACCAATGGGGCTGGGGTTGCAGTCCCTGCATCCTTTATGTTTTTAAGTGTCAGCAAAGTTCGGGTCACAAAAGCTCTCCTGAATCATGGCATTTCTAACCATGGCTTGCCCTTCTGCCAGTACTTTGTGAGCAGCTCTGGGCGGCCAGGGGATGCGACAGGTTCCGCTAATCCCTGAATTTCCAGCGGGGAAAGAATAACTTTGGAATCCGTGTGGACTCGTGTGTTAAAAGGAAAACAAAACCAATAACCCACCCTGTTTTTCCAATAATAACACAGCCTTTTTATAAGGTTGTGTGGCTAAAATACCACACACCCCCTCCAAAAAAACAAGAGGCTGTTTCTTTCCAAGACTTGCACCCCAGACAAAGCCCTGGAGCCAAGGGACCCAGTCTCGGGGGGATGCTGACCCAGGCCCCGCGGGCTGCTCCAGTCCCACCGAGACACAGTGGCCCTGCACCCGCCTGGGTCTCCCTTACAGAGGGATCCGGGGGTGGTGGTGGGGGGATGCTCCAGGCGACTCCGTTCGGGTGTTCAGAAGGAAAAGAACATCTCCCCACACAGCTACTACCTACAGAATGGAAAAAGCAAGGAGAAGCCCCTCTGTCGGCTCTTACCACTCTGCCGGAAAACCTCTCGATGGCCCGCTTGACTTTGCCGTAGGTGCCTTTGCCCAAGGTCTCCAGCAGCTCGTAGCGATGCTTCAGGTTGTGCTTGTGGTGATGCCGCTTCACTCCCTGCTGCTTCTTCGCCGCCGCCGTTGCCTCCACGGACG
>VZRI01010342.1:50441-68635 GCA_013397515.1 Upupa epops
GCGTTCGCAGCTCCGCGTTGGGACTGCGGCCCCTGCGGCTACCGGGCTGTGCCCGGCTCTCTGTGCCCGCTGAAGGCCGGGACGAGCTGTCCTGACTGGGTACAGACGCGGGGGTTCTCCCCCCTTCCCTCCCCGCAGCGTAAAGCAAGGGCATCCCGACTCCCTGCCCGGGGCACTTGGAGGCAGCAGCCGCGCTGGCACAGGGACTGCTCCCCCTTCTCCTTTCCTCCCCCTACCCCGCCCGGGGCTCTTCCTTAGAAACGCTGTTTGTTTTGGTCGGCCAGTGCCAAGCTCCTGCCTCTGGGACTGCTATAAACATGGGGCCGGGGAGGAGACGGGCACCGGCAGCCGTGGAGGAAGAGGCGGAGCCGCAGGCGGTGCTGCTCTCTCCCCCCTCCACCTCCGAGCTCTATAGGGGAGAAGCAGGAGGAGGTTCGGACCCTGCTTGCAAGTGGCAGCCTCAGGACCCCGAGGTGAGAGGACGTTACCTCGTTTAATCAGTCCAGCGCACTGTCCTGGAGGATACCTGCTCATCTCGCTTTTACTCGGCTGCTTCGAACATCCAGGAGAGCCCGTGTTGCAAGGGGAGAGCTGTGCGGCTGAAGGAGGAAGGTGTCGGCTCGAAGCTGTCAAAACTGAGGCATGAGGAAGCTTCTTGGGTTTACAAAGGCCTTTTCTGCCTGAGCGCTGGCAAAGCTGGAGTCGGTGAAAGGGATACTGGTGCCCAGATGAGATTGACTTGGTGCCAGCTTGGCGATAGTAAGGACCTAGGTCCAGTTATGGCACCTAGAGTGGTGAAACTGGACAGAGCACTTAGAAAGCACAGACGGAGGGACAGCTTTTTCCACAGCCCTGCTTTGTTCGGAGTTTTCTTGAAGATGCTATCTGGAGGAAGCATAAAACCCTTCCACCCTGTCTCTGTTTTCCCCCAGGTGCTTCATAAACTCTAAAAGAAGCCTTGAGGAATCAAACTCGTGTTTTGTGTTCTCTGGAAAGATCCTGACCTTGCAATCGCAACCAGTTTGAAGCGAGCGATCAGGTTGGGTTGACTGTGTAAGAGCAAGATGCCTTTAAGCATCTCCAGTGTTGTATTTGCTGTGTCTTTGCTGAAGAGAATAATCCAGAACCGTGTAAAAAGCAGCAGAAACCGTGATAATGTGGTTCATCCTTGTGAAGTGAACTGGAATCTTGGGTCTAATGGCTTTGAAACTGGTGGCTTGGTCTCCTTTTAGAGCTTATCCTTTAAAAAGCTGCCCAAGAGCACTGGTGGGAAGAAGACAAACAGCCCGCAGAAGGTATCCAGCCTGACAGCAAACAGTAGCTGTTAATGCAGGGAGAGGAAAGCTGGCTGTAAGCACACGCTGAGCCTTTAATAGAACAGGCAGGGTGTTAAGCTGTGTATTAAAACAACAGCTTAATGTTGAATGCATAACGAACAGCTCAAGAAGATGGGACTGTCTGCTCAAGAAGGAGAGGTCCACAGAGCTCTGGGAAGGCTAAAGGGCTTTCTGGAAGACTTCAGCATTGGGGGTTATATTTACCTAACGTGAAAGCTACCTGTGAGCTTGTTGCTTCAGGGTTTGAGAAGCTCTGCAGTCTACAGAAGCATGTACTGCTGGAACGTGGCCAGAGGAGGNGGAGTCTATGAGAAAAAGCAGCTCTTCCAGTGTGTGCTGTAAAGAAAGGACTAAGTAACTCAGTCTGCTCTTCTAATTAGAAGCTCCTTTTTCTGTTTGATAAACTTCACTAGTGTGCTTGAAGCTTTCAAGCAGTTAGGAAGGTGTTTAAAGCTGTAGATGGCATACCCAGGTGCTGCTGGTGTGTTCATGAGTGTTTACTTCTAGCAGCTTGCTGCCTTGTTTGTCTTCTACACTCAGAATTGAGCAGTAACCTTCTTAACTCTGCAGATTCACAGATTCACTGAATTCTAGAGGCTGGAAAGGTCCTCTGAGCTCAGCCAGCCCAGCCTGGCACCTGGCACCACCACAGCAGCCAGACCAGGGCACTCAGGGCCACAGCCAGGCTGTCCTTCAACTCCTCCAGGGATGGATGGGGACTCCCCCACTGCCTTGGGCAGTCCAGTCCAGGCTCTGAGCACCCTTTCCCTGAGGAAGGACTTCCTAACATCCAACCTAACCCTCCCCTGGCAGCTTCAGGCCTTGCTCTCTCATCCTGGTGCTGGTTGCTTGGGAGAAGAGCCTGACCCCCACCTGACTAGAACCTACCTTTGGGGAGCTGTAGAGAGGGAGAAAGTCCCTCTCTGAGCAACTGCAGTTCCCTCAGCCTCTCATTAGCCTTTCCCTCCAGTCCCTTCCCCAGCCTTGTTGGTCCTCTGGACCCGCTCCAGCCTCTCACTCTCTTGCGTGAAGTGAGGGGACCAGAACTGTCCCCAGGACACGAAGGGAGGCCTAAAAACACCCTTACAATTCCAGCTGCATTATCCCAGTAGGAAATGCATTTGCTGTGGCACAGATGGCAGTGCTTTTGCAGTGTGTCATCTCCTGTTGCTCTGTTCAACTTGTTATTTAAATGAAGACTTCTGAATCCCTCTACTAACGACTCCAATTGTGTGTGTGCCTGTATCATAGGAAGAGGTATGCTCTTGGTATGTCAGAACGTGTCATGGGCCTATTTGGCTTGTGTTTCCTGCTGGAAGAGCCTGTGCTGGGATGAGATGTAAAGGCTTGAGGACTCAGAATTGGTGTAAACATTGCCTTACGGAGATGGCCATGGTGGTTGGGGTAAAGGGTGGCTCTCTGACTGCCTCTGTGGCCGGTTTGGTGCTTATGGTGGAGGCAAATATCAATGTTCATTTGAACTCAGGTGCTGGCAGTTAGGAAGTGGCTCTTGCTGTGATGATGTTTAAGTTGTATGAGAAGTTTGGGTGGGTTTTCAATGGTCATTTTGTTTCTTCCATGTTCTGAACACCTAGACTGAAGCAGTCAACTCACCTTGAAGTGCTCCTGCTGAGCGAGTGACTTTTACAAGAGCTTTTGGGCCAGTACACTGCCAACAACACTAATTGATTCCTTTGATGGACCCTGTGCACCATTAACCTTCTGGAGGTCAGTTATATCAATCAAAATGTTTGGTATGTGATTAGAGCTTCCCAGTCTACTGTTCTGTCTACTGTTCTGCTGTGCTGCTGATGCAGAAGCTGTAGCAGGAGGTTAGTATCAGCTTTGTGGGGTCACTCAGTGTGAGTGAGCAGTTCCATGTCCAGAACTAGAGGGTGTTTTACAGTTAGGTTATCGTAGAATCTCATAATCATGTAATCATAGAATGTTCCAGGCTGGAAGGGACCTCCAGAGGGCATCCAGCCCAACCTCCCTACACAAGCGGGGACATCTCCACCTAGGGCAGGTTGCTCGCAGCCCCATCAAGCCTGACCTTTAGTGACTCCAGGGATGGGGCCCCCACCAACCTCACCTCCCTAGGCAGCCCATTGCTGCCATCAACCTCCCTCACAGTGAAGAGCTTTTTTCTCATCCCCAACCTAAATCTCTGCTTTCCTAGCTGGAACCGGGTGCTCCTTGTCTATTCCAAAGAGTTTGTATGGATAGGACCTTCCCCTGCCCTCATGTAGGGCCCTCTCAGGTACATGGAAGGTCAAAAGAAGGTCCCCCTGGAACCTTCTCTCCAAGCTGAACAGCCCTAGGACCCTCAGCTTGTCCTCACAGGAGAGATGCTCCATTCCCCTGAGCACTGTGGTGGCCTCCAGTCTGCCTCTATCTGTCTTGTGCTGGAGAACTGGGTGCAGTACTCCCAGTAAGCTCTCCATCACAGCTAGTTTCTAGTCAGAGCTGCCTTTGAGATGTGTGACACAGCTCTGAACTGAAGGAGTTTGTCTGTTGAGTAACATGAGCTAGTGACTCATTTCTAATTGGAACTTAAACAATACCATTTCCAAGTCAAAACTAATCTCAGCCTTCTGATGTTCTTACAACTCTCCAGTCTCCTTGAGCCATGACTGCTTCAAATATCCCTTGTTTTCTGTTGCTGCTTAGAAATTACAGGATTGATAGGCTAATAGAAGAGTTGAGGGGCAGAACTAATGCTGTAAGACTTGAGCTCGTGACCCAATCAGAAGCCTCTCTTAGTGGCTTCTCCAGTCAGGTAATAAACTCTCAGCTGTGGTTTTTGATTGTGTCAGTAATTCTTCTGGCAAAGAGAACCCCACCCCAGCATAAGGCATTGCATAAGGCACTCAAACATATCCTCTTTCCTTCTGGGAGAGTAGCATTGTAAACATAGACTTAACTGTTAATCATCTCAATTAACCAGTGGAATGTCTCATCGTGTTCTAAAAGGCTGTTCAGAATGAGCTGCTACCCAAAACCCAATTGCTCTAAGCTGCCTGTCTCTGGAAGAGAAGGGTGGCTGTTGCACTGGGGGACAGGGTTGAGTGGTGCTGATAGGGCTGGGAGAAGGTTGGACTGGGTGATCTTGGTCTCCTCCAGCTGAAACTGCTCTGTGATTCTGTAATGTAGAGCCAGCATAAAGAAATAGAGATCATTAGGGGTTGGATGGGGCTTCAAGGGTCATTGAGTCCAACCTCCCTGCTCAAGTAGGACGATAGAACCTAGGGCAGGTCACACAGGAGCATCCAGATGGGTCTGGAAAGTCTCCAGAGANGGACAGCAATTAACCCCCTCATAACCTCCTCTCCAAGCTGAAGACTCTCAGGTCTTTCAATCTCTCCTCTTAGGCCAAGTGCTCCAGTCCCCTATCATCCTCACGGCCTTCTGTTGAACTCCCTCAATCAGATCTCTGTCCCTCTTCATTCTTAGTCCCTTTTGTCTAGCTCTTGGCTCCACAATAACTGCCTCACGTGGCTGCACACAGAGATCAGCCTTTTGCAGTCACAAGTGGCTTTTTTGAGGTGAAGCGCTTGCCGAGCGTGGTGTTTCCTGCCTTGGTGGAATTTAATCCGAAGGGAAACGGAGTTACTTGCAGTTTGCTGACAGAAGGCATTGCTGACTCTCATCGTAAGGTCTACTCCAGAGTGCTTCATGGTAATCGGAGATGGACAGCTACTCCTGGTATCTGGGCTAAACCCCTCGGGTAGTAATGATGCCTTCCTGCCAGCTTCTCCTTTTTAATATGATTATGAGCGTGTTTTGCACTTCCTGCCATGCAGCTACTCATCATCTCTATCGCGCTCTGCAGCTGTCCGTGCTCTCTGCACTGCACATTATCTGCCTGCGAGGCAGTAGGCAGAAGCACTGTGAAGCGTGACAGTGCTCCGTGGTATTTGTCGTGTGTGCTGAGCGTAATGCTAAGGGCTCGGTTACTGCCTGACACAGAAAACCCATCCTTACTCCTAGGAGTAGTGGTTTGGGCTGCACCCTGGCAGAAGTAGAGTGTTGTGAATTCTTCTTCTCCCCTAACAAACCCTGCTCTTGCTTAAGAGTTGCTGTGCTTGGTGTAGTCCTTCTTTGGAAGGAAGCTAATTGCTAAACATCCCTCGTTGGTGAGGTCAGGTGGGGGGTGGTAGCATCATGAGATGTCTTTAGGGATGTTGAGAGCTTCCAAAATCCTGATGGTGAGCACCTCTCACAGAATCACAGAGCACTCCTGCTTGGAAAGGAGCTCCTAGATCCCCAAGTCCATCCATCCCCACCCCAACAAACCCCCTCAGTCCCTGAGAGACTGACAGACACAGCCTGACCCCCTCCCTGCTCCCCCTCGAGCAGGGCAGGAAGCACCATGGCTACAGGGTTCTTCAACACCTCCAGGTAGGGGGGACTCCACCACCTCCCTGGGAAGGCCCTGCCAGTGCCCAACCACTCTGGCTGCAGAGAATCTCTGCCTCAGAGCCAGTCTGACCCTCCCCTGCCTCAACTGCAGAGCAGTGCCCCTGCTGCTGTCAGCAGGCACCAAGGAGAAGAGAGGGCAGTGGGTTCCAACACAACCTCCCTGCAGGGAGTTGGAGAGGGCAGTGGGTTCCCCCTCAGCTTCTTCTCCAAGCTCAAGAGACCTAGCTTCCTCAGCCTCTCCTCCACAGGGGTTACTGTGGGGAGTCTCTTACATTTGAAATAGAAGCAGTTTACAGGCTGTCCCTAAAGAACCTGCTAGGGTATGAGACAGCAGAAGGCACAAAGCTTTCTTGCACAACAGGCGTAGTTAGTTCATAACACTGTGATTCTGCGTGTGGAGCCAGATCCTTCCTGCAACATGTTTTAAGAGGCAGCTACTCGTTCTTCACAACCAGTAGCTGATGCCTGAGAAACGGACAAAGTGCTGACTCTTATGGGGAGTGTATTTGTCTCTCTAGGTCTCGTTGACTGCAGCAGCTAAAGTGAACCAGAATGCCTCTCAATGATGACCAGAGCAGCGACTCCGATTCTTCACGCCTCTCGGAGAGCACAGCTTCTTCTAGCGACTCTGAGTATTCGAGACAGAGCTTTAACAGTGATTCTTCAAGCAAACCCAGTTCCCCAGCATGTAAGCCTGTTACCCGCAGTGGTGTCCAGGGATCTGTGCTGCCCCCCAGGGATCAGTGCTGGGCCCAGTTCTGTTCAGCATCTTTAGTGATGACCTGGAGGAGGGGATTGAATCTCCCCTTAGTAAATTTGAGGATGTCAGCAAGTTGGGGGGCAGTGTTGATCTGCTGGAGGGGTTGAAGATGGTACAGAGAGAGCTGGGCAGGATTGGTCAATGAGCAGAAGCCAATGGGATGAGGTTGAACAGAGCCAGGGGCAGGGTCCTACACTTTAGCCACAAGAACCCCCTGCAGCTACAGACCGGGGAGGTACCACGTGAGTGGCTGGAGAGCAGCCTGGCAGAGAGGGACCTGGCAGGCCTAGTTGCTGGTGGATTTTCCTGAAGTCAGTACGACACCTGTGGAGTATGAGACGCTGTTCTAAAGGTAAAAAATGTAGGTTTGAGGTGTAGAAACACAAACCTGCTTTTCAGAATGTTGAGAGGCTTGCCTGGTGGTACTCACACACACACCCTGGCCCCGATAAGCTGGGAGTTCCCCGAGTTAGTGTTGTCAGAAGATAGACAGGCTTTGTAAACCCGGGCTGGGGAGGCAGAGACGACCCGGGTTGTTTCTTTGAGGATAAGTAGAATCAAACTAGCAAGGAGTGAAAGTTTACTACTCGCTGTCGCAGTTAGCAGCTCTGGGTGATTTGGCTTTGATTGGTGTCGGCTGTTCCAACAGCGAGCCCTCCCAAGGTCATCACATTTGATGAACTGATGGCAGCTGCAAGAAACCTGTCCAACTTGACTCTGGCTCACGAAATCGCTGTCAACGCCAACTTCTGCATAAAACACCAGGACTTCCCCCAGAACAGGTAAGAGCTTGGGTTTTGCTGGTAGCTGAACTGGGCTTGGAAAGAGAGGGTAAATGGAGGGAACAGCAAATAAAAACAACCAACCAGAGGACCCAGAGCACCTCTGTGTTTATCCTGTGCTCGCAGGAGTCGCTGTGCAAGCTGCCTTGCTTGGCACAGTTGTGGTTCAGCTGAGCTGGGAGCGTATTGTTCTTGTCTTGAATGTCATGTGGAAGGTGAAAGGGAAACGCAGTGTGACTGTCTGTAGTGAAGATGTGTAGCAGCCTGGTCTGTGCAGCTTGTCCCTCGTACAGCTGTCCTCAGCCCCTCAATCCAACCTCTTTCTGGAGAGCCTTCCTGCCCTTGAGTGGATGAGCACTCCCACACGATGGTGTCTAGGAAAGACCTGTCAGTGTAGTCCACATTGGGGAGCTGTAGATCCCCAGGCAGACAAAGATAAGGCTGCAGGGCACAGTAGCTGGTGAGGTGTGTGTTTTCCAATGAGTGATCAAGACAATCTGCAGCTCTCTAACCAAGATGAAAGCTAGCTAACTGATTTATGCCACAGCCTCGCAGGCACGGTGAAGCAAATTGTGCACAAGGCCTTTTGGGATCATTTGGAGTCTGAACTGAATGAAGATCCTCCAGAGTATGAACACGCCATCAAGCTCTTCGAGGAAATTAAGGAGGTAACGTTGCCCCTCTCCTGGCCTTGTTTTGTGAACTTAGGTTGAGAGTCTCTGATGTTGCTGAAGGGTCTGACTCGGTGAAGACAACGCCTTCCATGTTTAGGTTGTCTTTCTGAGGTGAAAACATGGCTATTCAAACTGCAGGTGGGGATCTGGGCTGCAGCAAACAAGCTGGTGAGGGAGGGGATTCTCCCCCTCTACTCTGCACTAGTGAGACCCCATCAGGGGTACTGTGTCCGGTTCGGGAGTCCCCAGCATAACAAGGACACAGCTCCTGGAAGGAAAGCAGGATTGAGCAACTCAAATGATCAGAGCACCTCCTCTCTGAGGACAGGCTGAGCAAGGTGGGGTTGTTCAGCCTGGGGAAGAGGAGGGTCCCTGGTGACCTCAGAGCAGCTTCCCAATCTCTCAGGGGGGCTACAAGAGAGTTGGGGGAGGGCTTTTGAGACAGGTGGGAGCAAGAGAACAAGGGGAAAGGGTTCCAGCCTTGAAGAGGGGAGACTGAGGTTGGCCATGAGGAGCCAGTTCTGTGCTGGGAGGGTGCTGAGATGCTGGAACAGGGTGCCCAAGGCAGCTGTGGCTGCCCCATCCCTGGCAGTGCTGAAGGCCAGGTTGGCTGGGGCCCTGAGTACCCTGCTCTGGTGAAGGGGTCCCTGCCTGTGCAGGGGGTTGGAACTGGGTGGTCTTTACGGTCCCTTCCAACCCTGACCTTTCTGTGATCTACTTTAGTACGTTTCTATTAACTCCTATCCCCCCAGTCACACAGAGGTGTGTCCACTCATCAAGGCTAGCTGCAAGTCAGCTCTTTTCTCCAAGCTTCTCATCTCTACTGGTATCTTTGAGGCAACAAACTGTGAGTTGGGGCATGAACAGGAGAACAGATTCAACCGCACCTGCCCACGCAGAGGGTTGTCTGTCATCCTTGCACCAGGGAGCGTAGTAACCTTCAATCCTGGCACAATACGAAGCCTTTCAGAGGCTTAAGTTTTGTTTTACAGGGCTGTCTTCCAGTTTTTGAAAGAATAGAGTTGTTGGCATCTGGTTTGCTTTGCTGGCTCTCAGCAGTTGTCACAGAACTCTAGTGTGATCCTTCTAAGAGGCTTTTTCCCTGATGCCTTAGGTCACGGTCAGCCTTATTGTGTCTTGTTACAGCTGATCAGCACAATGCTCTAATATTAACCTTTCACTTGTTATCGTTTACCAATTGATTTGGTTTTTGTATTGATCAGCTTCTCCCCTCTTTATTTTAGATTCTTCTTTCCTTCCTGACTCCAGGAGCGAACAGGATTCAAAATCAAATCTGTGAGGTTCTAGATACAGACCTGATCAGGCAGCAAGCGGAGCATAACGCCGTTGACATCCATGGGCTGGCTAACTATATCATCAACACCATGGGGAAGTTATGTGCTCCCATAAGAGACAACGACATCAAACAGTTAAAAGCAACTGACAATATCGTGGAATTACTGAGGTTGGTATCCAGGGGTTTCGAGGAGGGGGGAAAAACCCCTCTGAAAGATGATGGGGCAGCTGTAGAGAGGGTTCAAGCTTCAAACTGTGTGAGGTTTAACTTCCCTATCAAAACAAGGTTGCCCATAGTTTGCAAACAGTTAGAGGAGGAGCTGTGAGACACTGTGGCCAGAGTGTTGTGTGTGCAAGGCCTAGGTCGGACTCTACCGGCTCTGAATCAGCTGCTGAGCAACAGGAAAAAGAATCTCTAGAAATAACCTGCCTGGTGGAGATGTGCTGTACCCGTCCTGTTCATCCCTTGGGAATCTAAGCAGCTGATTTATACTTTTCCTTCTGGAGTTGGTTCTTGGGTGCTGTTCTAGGGGGCCAAGCTTTGGGTTTAAAAGCTCTAGGAAGAATCTGAGTACTTGAACTGGAGCCACCAGACTGCTGTCTCGTGGTAGAGTTCTTGAAACCCTTCTCTCCCTGTTAGAGCTGTAGAGTTGGGTGATGCTGCCTGTCTGTCCTGTTCCCTATAAAGCTGGGTGCAAATGCCAACGGATACTCCTCAGAGTTGAATATCAAGCGCTCATGCAGGGGTATCTCACGGGTGTGGGTTCGGGTCAGTAGATTTGTGTAGCTGTCGAGCTTTAAACTCCTCCTTTCAGACAAATATTCCATGTCTTGGACCTGATGAAAGTGGATATGGCCAACTACACCATTCAGAACCTCAGGCCCTACCTTCAGCGGAATCTGGTGGACTACGAGAGAACCAAGTTCCAGGCAATTCTGGAAGAAACACCAAGTAGGTATCGTCCTCCCTTGAACTGAAACCTTTCTTTACAGAGCAGGCTGCTCAGAGACTTGCTCTGAGAAGTCATTGACACAGCAAGTCCGTTGCCAGTCTGAAGGAAGTCTCTGAAGTCAGTGGTCCTGGAAGTTAGAAGGGACAGGATCTGGTGTTCCCCAGGGCCTGAGGGAAAATGTAGGTGCTGCTGTGTGAGCCAGATCCACCATCAGGTGGTGGAGGAGCTCCCATCCCTGGAGGTGTTTAAAACCAGAGTAGCTAGAGCACTTGAGGCCACGGTCTAGGGGTTGGGGAGCTGTTGGGATGAGGGCTGGACATGGTGATGCTGCAGGTCCTGTGTAGCCACGATGATTCTATGCTTACAAGTGTTGTGCAGTATGGCTAAACAGTGGTTAGGAAGACATCTCTTTCAAGAAGAAAAGTGAACTAGTGAGTTACTAACACTTGGGTGTTAGTAAACATCTGGAGCAGGGGCTCTCAACATGGGAACCGGGTGCCACTGATTGTTTATGCATCCTGAGAAGGATATTAACTCTTGAAGTGCAGTTAATAGTGGGTCTTTCTGTCTCTGCTTCCCAGTCCTGTACCCCAGTGGCCTCCCTGGAAAAAAAAGAGTGAGGGGGGGTGAAATGCTTTGGGAACTTGGACTTTCAGGCTTTTTTACTGAAAAAATCTTGGCTGAAAATAAGTTAAACTATGAAGGTGACCAATGGAAGATGGGAAAGAATCACAGAATCCTTAGGGATCAGAAGGGACCTCAAAAGATCACCCAGTCCAGTCCCCCTGCCACAGCAGGATCCCCCAGACCAAGTCCAGGTGGGTTTCAGACATCTGCAGAGAAGGAGACTCCACAGCCCCCCTGGGCAGCCTGGTCCAGTGCTCCGGGACCCTCCCTGGGAAGAAGGTCCTGCTGAGATTGAGAGGGAACCTCCTCTGTTCCAGCTGGCACCCAGTGCCCCTTGTCCTGTCCCCAGATGCCCTTGAGCAGAGACTGGCTCCATCCTTCTGACAGATTTAGAGACAGGAATGAGGTCCCCCCTCAGCCTCCTCCAAGCTAGAGAGACCCATTTTCGTGTGTGAGGGGTCAGCTGTCCTCCGTGGATGTTTAAGTTCAGTACTCTTGTTAATGACACAACTGTCCTCAAAAGTTTGTCCTCAAGCTCCTGCTTTATTTGAATAAATCCATTCCCAACACTCAGGTGCCCTGGATCTCACAACGGAATGGATAAAGGAGTCAATAGAAGATGAACTGTCCTCTGTTTCCGATGAATCTTCATCGTCCCCTGGTGCTGATAGTCGTTCTAAACCAATGATTAGTCCTACCCTGGTGCTAAACAACAGCTACTTGAAACTGTTACAATGGGATTATCGCAAAACAATTCCAGAGGTAAGGAGGGGGTTTAACTCTCTAGTAGATTTCGAGCTGTAAGGGTTGTTTCCTTCGATCCTAGCTCACCAGCTCCACCCTAAGAGCAGCCTCGGCCGTGGTCTGGCTGAGCCTTGAGCTGACAGCACTTGGCTTTCTCTGTCTTTGTGTAGGACTGCGTTCCTCCCAGCAGCAGGAATTGGTGGACTCACTTCCTGCTTTAGAACAGGATCGGTGGAACTTGAAGCCCTCTGAGGCAGACAGTTACCCTTTCTCAGTGCTCATGAACTCGGGAATCAGTGTGCAGCTTTTCACTTCAGCTCCTGGTGGCTGACCCTCTGCAGTTTGGAGTCAGCTGCCAGTCAGGGCTACTGTTAGCACTGCAGGGAGCACCTAGGCTGTGCTTAGAGTCACCTAGGAGAGAGTATGTGAAGCGCATGGAACACAAGGGTAACCGCCTTGTTCTTGCCTTCCTCTGAACAGATTGGGGTGTGAGCTGCACACGGGGCTCTGCTGGTGAATCTGGTTTGCCATGCTATCCAATTAATACCCTCCACTTGAGTATTAACCCCCCTGTACATCCCATCTGGGCCTGGCAGTACCTGAACAGGAGCCAGCAGGGTGTCCAGGTGGCCCAAAGGCATCCTGGCTTGGATCAGCACCTAGTGTGGCCAGCAGGACTAGGGATGTCATTCTCCCCCTCTGTACTGGGCACTGGGGAGGCCTCCCCTTGAGTCCTGGGGACAGTTCTGGGCCCCTCTCTTCAAGAAAGCCCATCCAGCTCTAAGCTGGGATAAGCTCAGAGGGCTTTTCCAGCCCCAGTAATTTTGTGATTCAGTGAATAAGGTGCAGTGCCCTCAGCTGTTTCTGTGCTTGAAGGTGTTAACCCCTCTTCCCACCACAGGGGCTTAATTCTACGCAGAGAAGGGTTCTGTCTGAGGACAGTACCACCCAGCCAGGGCCTTTCAGCTGCTGTCTCTTCTGGCTCTGTGTATTTGTCACTAAAAATACTAATGCTTCATGACTGCAGTCCTGTATCTGCCCTTTTCCCTGCCTCCGTGGCTTTTAAATCACTCTTACTCTTTCATTTCTAGACTCTAATAGCAGATGAAGGTCGTCTTCAGGAGCTGAGAGAAAAGCTCAACCAGTTAAAAATCATCGCTTGCGTTTGTCTCGTCACGAACAACATGGTGGGTGCGGCCGTCGGAGACGTGCCTGATTTTGCTGAAGAGCTGAAGAGGATCTCTGTTCCCCTTCTCGAGGGCATGAACAAGAGGTAAGACCTTGTCTGTGTCACCTTTTGCCTTTATTCTGTTGAGTAGGAAGTGATAGGGGGATCTTAAAACCCTTGGAGACTCGCAGAATGTCATAGCCACTACTTGGGTGTTTGATAGCCACACCTTATTAATAAAAAGAAGGTCTTAATAATCTTTATTTTCCTGTTACCATAAAAATCCACTGTGTGTGAGGCTTGTTTAGAGCAACTCCAATGATCT
This sequence comes from Upupa epops, assembly GCA_013397515.1. Lineage (NCBI taxonomy): Eukaryota > Metazoa > Chordata > Aves > Bucerotiformes > Upupidae > Upupa > Upupa epops. The sequence goes on from VZRI01010342.1 coordinate 63,530, forward strand.
GTAACACCCTCCCCTCTAAGGCTGAGCAAGATGGGGTTGTTCAGCCTGCAGAAGAGGAGGCTCCCAGGGGACCTCAGAGCAGCTTCCCCATCTCTAAGGGGGCTACAAGAGAGCTGGGGCTACAAGAGCTGGAGCTGTTTGGTTTGAGGAAGAGGAGGCTGAGGGGAGACCTCATCCCTCTCTACAGCTACCTGAAGGGACATTGCAGAGAGGTTGGTGCTGGCCTCTGCTCATTAGAGACAGAAGCAGAAGGAAGGGCTTCAGGCTGCAGCAGGGGAGGGTTAGACTGGGCAGCAGGAGAGAGTTCTTCATGGACAGAGTGGTCGAGCACTGGAACAGGCTGCCCAGGGAGGGGCTGAGTCCCCATCCCTGGCTGTGTTCCAGAGTCCCTTAGCTGTGGTGTTAGGGGACAGAGTGTAGGGGTGAACTTGTTACCCCTACTCTACAAGTCTCTACAGTTGGACTCGATGACCCAAAGGGTCTTTTCCAACCTGCATGATCCTGTGAATGAGGAAGGGAGACGAGTGAGTGACCTTACAACCTACAGAGGCTGCACAACTTAATGCTTTCCTGTCTTTGTTCCAGATCCTTCGATTTGAAGGAGGCTCTGAGTGCTATCGGTGTCCAGATTTGCAGCAAAGTGAACAAGTCTCTAAGTGAAAGAGAACTTCCCACGCTGAATGAAGAGGTGCAGAGTAATCTAGTGGGTCAGATCACTCACATGGTTGAGGAGAATAATCCTGTCAGCAACTTGATTGGTTAGTAAGACAGTACCGACTGGCAGTGGTTCTGCGTGCAAACTTGCTCCCAGCAAGCTCCATCAGCTCTCTGTTTCTCAAAGCTCTTTATGCCTGTGTTAAAGCATCAGGTCAAGTTAGAGTAGGGAGCTGCTGCCTGTAGATGTGTTCTTGGTGGGTTGTACTGCGTGGTTACTCCTAGCTAGAAATAACTCAGTGCCTGTACAAATGAACCCTAAAATGTTAGTGATTTGGGGGAGATTTGAGGCAAATGAGTGCTCTTCAGCACCCTTCTGTCAGCTGTGTTTAAACCTGGTTGCATCCTAGCTTGTGTCTGGGAATAGTGTGTCCAGCAGCACTAGGGATGTCATTCTTCCCCTTCCTTGACTGGGCACTGGGGAGGCCTCCCCCTCAAGTACTAGGGGCAGTTTCTGGGCCCTTCTCTTTAAGAAAGAGATTGAGAGGCTGGGGTGGGTGCAGAGGAGCAGTGAGGCTGGGGAAGGGACTGGAAGGAAAGGCTGATGAGGAGAGGCTGACTGAGTTGAGGGTGTTGAGCCTGGAGAAGAGGAGACAGAGAAGGACCTTCTCCCTCTCTCCAACTCCCTGAAGGGAAGCTCTAGTCAGGGGGTGATTGGGATCTTCTCCCAGGCACCCAGTGCCAGGGTGAGAGGGCAGAGCCTGAAGCTGCCAGGGGAGGGTTAGGTTGGCTGTTAGGAAGCCCTTCCTCCTGGAAAGGGTGCTCAGAGCCTGGACTGGACTGCCCAGGGCAGTGGGGGAGTCCCCATCCATCCCTGGAGGTGTTGAAGGACAGCCTGGCTGTGGCCCTGAGTGCCCTGGGGTGGCTGCTGTGGTGGTGCCAGGTGCCAGGCTGGGCTGGAGGAGCTCAGAGGGCTTTGCCAGCCTCGGTGATTGAGTCTTTTGAATTGACTTATCAGTAGGTAATACATTTTGCAGCAGTTTTATCCAATGTCCAGCTTGCAGGAGCCAACTCTAAGAAGCCAGAGTTTGTCATCTTAATGCAGCATGATCTTGGGGAAGAGTTAGTACCTAATCACCTGGTTTAATCCAGCTGTTGCCTGCCAGCTGTGTTGGTTCTGCTGCTCTTGTGTGGGTGTGCTTACAGCCTCCAGTGTGCCTTCCCCTTGGCCTCGCGTTTGTTCTCAACCTACTCTCTGTTCCTTTTTTCAGACAAAAGAATCCAGCTCTTCATGAGAAGCTTGCTGGCTCTTCCAAGTTTCCAGAAGTGTATGCCCGCGGTGCCGGGAGGCCTGGCCGTGATCCAGGCGGAGCTGGAGGTCCTTGGCTCGCAGTACGCCAGCATCGTCAACTTCAATAAACAAGTGTACGGACCTTTCTACGCCAGCATCCTCCGGAAGCTGCTCTTCCCTGAGGCCGAGATGGGCAAAACGGAGACCCCTGCCAATTAAAACCAGGACCTATTTGACATCTTTCTTGTTCTTTAACCTTCCAAGACCCTGATCTGACCTCCCTCCCCCGCTAAGGACAGCCCGCTGTAGTGACTCTTAGTGAGAGCGATCTTGTCAAACGCCTGCAGGTGGCTTCTGAAATTCACTGGAGAGAGAGTTAACGTCAAGGACACCTGTGATTCTGTAGGACAGGTCTGTGGAACGGGTTGCCACTCGTGGTTGCCAGTGAGTTATTAGTCGGCAAGGCGAGCATTCGTTAGGGTTAGCAGCTGGAAGAAGCTGGTCAGGTGCTCGCTGTTGGGTCACGGTGCTGGTTTTCAGCTTGATTACATTGAGAGCACCCAGCAATGCAGCGATGAGGTGAGCAAGCAGGGTAGATACCACGTGCTGCGCTCATCTCATGGGGTGTTTTGTAGAGCACCACCTAATAAAACCATTGAGTCCCTGGTGAGGCTCTGGAAGCAAAAGAGAATGGGATTAACTGCTTTAGTAACCGAGGCTGGGCTCGTATTAGCCGAGTTCTGGTGCCTCTGTGATTACTGCAACTGGAATTTGCCTGTTACCTTAAGGATCACCAGTGTTGCCAGCTCTTTGGAGCAGAGCAGTTACAGAAGCAGTGTCCAGCACTTCAAGCAGGAATCATTTGAGCTTCTTGACTGTAATAGAGTTGAGTGAGAGACCCCTGAGAACCGAGATGTTGGCGGAGGATGGAGCAGTCTGTGTGTGTCATGTTGCTAAGCGTTTTGTTTAGCCTGCGGAGCTCATGCAGATCTGGAAGTCCAGGCGTGTGTGTGCCCTGCTGTTTTCTCTCGATGGGTATTAAATATTTGGAAGAGAAAGGCTTTCTGACCCTAAAGCACTTAGAAAATCACCACAGAGCAGCTTCCCCTCCTCTCTTCTGTGGCTGTTGAGGGCATAAACTTTTCCAAACTCCTCCTCGAGCCTGAAAGCAAGAACCCAGGTAATTGGTCTTGGAAATGGGGTTGCATTTGCTTTCTCCATGAGGAGTACTGGTGTTTTGATCCTGTTCCTTTGGAGTAGAGTCCAGTCTCCAACTCCACGTGACGCCATCAGGAGCATCACACGTGGAAAAGGAACAGGCTTGTGGTACTCGACCTGTGTGTGTTTACACAGGCTTTGTTCTGCCTGTTCCAGACGACTGGGAGTAGCTACTGCTGGAATAATCCGTCCTCTAGACGTGTTCTTGTCTATGGAATTGAATCATCCTTTACTTGAAAATGAATTTTTTAATATATTACCATAGGATAATCCTTTTAAGATCTTCCTTTTAATGGCATAGATAGAGAAATGGATCTAACTCCCCCCGTGGTACCAGTTCTAGAGCTGGGCTTTACTCTTTTCTATTACAATCTATTTTTATGAAGAGCCAAACCAGTTGCCCGTGAAAGCTTCCCGTGTTCCCCAGGTGTCTGTGTCTGTGAACTCTGTCTCTCACAAAGGTCTGAAAAGCCGGGCATTATTAGCACTGTGGTTTTGTAGTTCGTTTTTACAGAGCCTTTTTAGGAAGGGAAGTGACTCGTAGCCAGTTGTTCCTCGGTGTCCGAGGGCTTTGGTCGCACGTGGTTAAGAATAACCCTTCCAAATGATCCTGCCTGCAAAGGCAGTCTCTCTAGCAACCTTCTACTCTCTCCCTCGTGACAAAACGTTGCACAAATAAAGAGGAATTTGAAAGGGAACTGTTTCCTGACACCTGAAAACCCTGAGAGAAAGGAACTCTTGGAGTAACTGTGCCACTAGAGCAGGATGGCTCCGTTGCCTGAGTCACTCGGGATCAGCCGGAGACGAATGCATTTCAAAAGCAGCCGAGAGGAATGAAATCTTAGTGCTTTATTCTGTCTTTAGAAATAGCTAAAGTATTTTGAGCTTCAGCCAAAAGAGGATTTTATGACTATTTGAAGATGATTTATAGGGTGATAACAAGCTTTTTATTAATACTTTATGTATATTCTATTGCAAAAACATAGGACCCTCTAGATTTTTAATGAGCTGGTCAAGCTCTCGTCCAGTTTTTACCACTAAATCTTAAAGGATTCATTTATGGGGGGGTGTTTTTTGCTGATTAAGGTGACTTGCAAAGGGCATTTTCTAGCATGGCCTGCGTTTCAAGTGATGCTTTAATATCTTTGATTTCATCTTTCAAACATGGATGTTGCGTCTGTCTCGCCGTCACGTGTTGCATGCTGTCTGTGGCTGGAAAACACTCGTCCCTGAGATACAAGATGCTTTTCTGCAGCAGCTCTCTTTGTTGAAACACAAATAGCCGAGGTTTCGTAGGCGTTTACTTTCTGGTTGCAGTATCACTAGCGCTGAGAAGTCATTTATGTAAACTTTATACATGTAATGGATTGTTCACAGCTGAAGATAAAAGACTGCACTAAGAGGTGGTGACTCCCCTTTTTCTTTAACTTCTCAGTGGCTGCTTCATTCCAGCTGAGCAAATAACAGGTAAAACGGCTGCGTGCTGAAATCTGACTCTTTGGAATAGGGTTGTGTGGGGCTTCTGGCAAGGTTTTGGAAGTGGTTTTAGTTACTGTGCAGAGCTGCTGAGGGAACTGGGGTTGTTTGGTCTAGAGAAGGGAGGGCTGAGAGGAGACCTTAGTGCTTTCTACAGCTCCCTCACAGGAGGTTGTAGGAGGCTGCTGCTGGCCTCTCCTCCACAATTCCTAATGCTAGGATAAAGGAAAATGGCCTCAAGCTGCATCAGGGGAGGGTTAGACTGGATCTGAGGAAGAAGCTCTTTGCTGANGTAGCTCCCTATTTGAGGATTTTGCTGCCTCCATAGCACCAATACTTGCAGAGAAGTCTGGTGGTAGGGGGGGACTCCCTGTGTCTGGAGGTGTTGAAGGACAGCCTGGCTGTGGCCCTGGGTGCCCTGGTATGGCTACTGTGCTGGTCGCAGGTGCCAGGCCGGCCTGGCTGAG
>VZRI01010343.1:0-21759 GCA_013397515.1 Upupa epops
GACAGTGATAAATTGTGAAGGAGAGAAGCAGCCGGCCTTAAAGAAAAGAGCAAACAAGCTGCGTTAAGATATTCTGCTATTAGGTAATGTAAGCTTTGTTATTTGCCTTTAACCAATCAGTAGATGACAAATGTAGAATGTTTGGTTAGTGAATTAATCAACTTAAATCACACAACCTATGGAGAAAAACATATAAACGCAGGATTGCGCACAATATATTGACATCTAGCTTGCACCAAGCTGCGCCCCATCTCTCAATCGTGGCACCTGGCTCCATCCTCCTGACACCCATCTCTCACATATTTGTAGACATTAATGAGGTCACCCCCTCAGCCTTCTCTTCTCCAAGTTCAAGAGACCCAGCTCCCTCAGCCTTTCCTCATAAGGGAGATGTTCTCCTTCCTTGCTGGAGGGACACACCCTCTAGCAGCTGTGTGTCCTTCTTGAACTGAGGGGCCCAGAACTGGACTCAATACTCTAGATGTGGTCTCACCAGTGCAGAGTAGTGGGGAAGAAGAACCTCTCTTGATCTGTTGACCACCCCACTTCTGATGCACCCCAGGATGCTGCCCTCTTGACCACAAGTACACAGTGATAGGACAAGAGGAAAATGCTTCAAGTTGCACCAGTTTGGGGAAGATTAGGTTACTCAGAAAACACTGAATGGTTCACCAAGCATTAGAACAGGCTGCCCAAAGAGCGGGTTGACTCATTGTCCTGGGCAGGTTTAAAAGTCATGTAGATATAAAGCTTAAGGGCACGGTTCAGCAGCAGGCTTGGAAGTTAATGTTTGGACTTGATGATCCTGAAGGTCTTTTCCAACCTAAACAATTCTACAATTCTAATAGGTGAGCCTGGGTGTGCTAATGCTCACATCACCACTTTCAGAGACACCGTTCATACAGAACAGGTTGGAATTGAAGTGGGGGAAGCTGACCCGCACTGTATGAGAGCCAACCTGTCAGTCTGCTGCTCTCAGCACTGCAGACCCGGAGGGCAGATGAAGCTGGACCACCTGGTCTCGGATCACAGGCTCCTTTCTGCACCCCGAGGAAAGCAGGCTGGGAACGAGAATTTTACACGGTGTTTCGCTTTGACAGAGCCCCACCGAGCCCCAGCTGCTGCCTTTTATTCCTGCCGCACAGCCCCGATACCAGTCCCGGGGCTCCAGCTGGAACGAAGAACAAACACACCGAGGGGGCGGTTTTTAACAAGGTCTGCAGAATGTCGCGCCGGCAGCAGCCATCGCGCACGCGCTTCCTTCTGAAAACCGCCCTTGAAAAGCACCCGTGACGCCCGGCCGCGGCCAGGCCCCACTCCAAGCCCCACACACCCTACAGGGCTGGAGGGCGCCCAGGGCCTGCAGGTCTACGCTCGGCCCCGTGGCCTGAAACAGCAGGAACAGACCTACCCCTGCTCCCCTCCCCGGCTCAGAGCCGTGACCCGGAGGCGGGCCACCGCTGGCGCCTTACCCTGGCCCAGATCCTCGTCCGGGTCCGCCTCGCCGCAGCGCGGGAAGCCAGGCGGCAGGGCGGGGCCGATGAGTTCGCGGGACATGGCTCGCCCCCGCTCCCCGTCCCTGTTCCGGTGCTGCCGTGCGGTCGGCGCGGCCGGATGACGCCACCAGTGGTCGGTCCTAACCCCTGCGCGGCGGCTGGGCTGCGGAAGGAAGTGACGCCTTTTGTAGCGGTCGCTGTTGTGGCCCCTCGTGTTAGAGACGCGTCACGGGGCAGCGCCCGCGCTCGCCATGAACCGTTTCACCTGGTACCCGCCGGGGCTGCCGCCGCCGCCGCCGCCTTTCTTCCGCCCGCCGCCCCCCTGGGAGCTGGGCAGCTGGGCATCTCCCGCGCCCTACGGCTACGCTGACGGCTACTCGGAGCCCCATGGTTACCCAACGCCCGCCGGCAGCTGCCCGCCCGCTGATAGCCACACGCCTGCTGAGAACGGCTACCCGCCTCCCGCCGTCTGGTATCCTCCAGCCTACGGAGAGCGGCCGCAGGGCCCGCACAACGGTGAGAAGGGGCAGGGGAAGTCGCTTCTCGGGCCAGTGGCTTCCTTCCTGTTCCTCACTGGCGGAGGAGCCTGGGGTCGCCTCTAACCCTTGGCGGTTGGACTGCTTTTCTGATTTGTCTTCCCCAAACCCTTCTCCCCCAGCAAGCCCCCCACGGCAGCAGGGGTTTGTTTTGCAAGCTGTATATGTAATTGTTTCTTTTAACTACTTTTTAAGGTGGAAATGGCAATTTCTCTCAGAAATGGCAAGGAGAACAAGGGCTCAATAATCGTTTTCCAAAACAAAATAAGAAGATAAAGGTATGAATTATTTGTTCACAGAAATAGCAGTGAGGCATTGGAACAGGCTACCCAGGGGGGTGGTGGAGACACTGTCCCTGGAAGCATTCAAAAAACAGGTAGATGTGGTTTTTAAGTGGTTAGTTTAGTCATTAGGGGTTGTAGGATGAACAGTTGGACTTGATGATCTTGAAGGTCTTTTCCTACCTTGGTTATTTGATGATGTTATGATTCTGTAACTGGGGTCCCCAGTATAAGAAGGGGGTGCATCTGTTGGGGAGGATCCAGAGAAAGAACACAAACGTTATCAGAGGGATAGAGCACCTCTCCTATGAAGAAAGACAGAGAATTGTGGTTGTTCAGCTTGGAGAAGGCTCTGTTGGAGGCCCCATTGCAATCTTTGAATCATTAAAGGAGGATTGTAGGAAAGATGGCAACAGATGTTATAGTAGGGACCATAGTGCTAAGACAAAGAGTAATGGTTTTAAACTAAAAGAGGATGCACTTAGATTGGGCATAAAAAAAACCTTTTGACAGTGAGGTTGGTGAGACACTGGTACAGTTTGCCTACAGAAGTTGTGGGNTTGGAGGCCCCATTGCAATCTTTGAATCATTAAAGGAGGATTGTAGGAAAGATGGCAACAGATGTTATAGTAGGGACCATAGTGCTAAGACAAAGAGTAATGGTTTTAAACTAAAAGAGGATGCACTTAGATTGGGCATAAAAAAAACGTTTTGACAGTGAGGTTGGTGAGACACTGGTACAGTTTGCCTACAGAAGTTGTGGGTTTGTCATTCCTGGAAGTGTTCAAGATCAAGTTGGGCTTTGAGCAGCAAAGATGTCCCTGCCTATGCCAGGTAATGAGTGTCATAGAATCAGTAGGGTTCGGAAGAGACCTCGAAAGATCATTCAGTCCAATCCCTCTGCCACAGCAGGATCACCTAGACCAAGTCACACAGGAACAGGTCCAGGCAGGTGCTATAGCTAGATGACCTTTGAAGGTTTCTTCCCAAGCCATTATGTGGTGTTGGCAGTTGTGTGGGACTTGCCCTTTGGTACTGTGGTCTCCATACTTTTGTCTAATACGCCTGTCCTTACAGGTTTACTTTAGAAAAGCCTTTACTGCGGTCATGCCCCAATGCCTAAATTGCACTTGCACTCCATACTATTATCAGAGCCAGTCAGACAGATCCCTCTTGTTTGTGTTGGGAGAGGGAAGAAATCTCTCCTGCTCTCTGAGCTCTTGCATGTTATGTGAGAACAGACATTGTCTGACTTGACAGGGAAGAGACTCAGGACTGTAGCCTAGCTCTTCTCTCAGCAGAAACAATACTTGATGGAAAGGTGGGAGTGGAAGGTGCTAAGTGCAGGACATTTTGTTTGGAAATGAGTGATTTGAACTTTGGTTTCAAGTTAATTTACTTATCTGTGAAACTTCGGGAACATGTCTTTAATTTGTGGTTTATAAAAATACGCATGACAGTGTTCCGTGCCTAGTTGGAAATAGAAGTACTTTGTAATCTTGTAACTGATCTGGAAGCTATTCCATTTTATTTTGCAGACCAAAAAGAGAAAAGAGCCAGTTTTTACTCATTATTGTGATACCTGTGACCGTGCCTTTAAAAACCAGGAGAAGTATGATGAACATGTTTCACAACATCAACAGGTCAATGAGCTTAGCTATTTTTATTTACACTTTGACTTCTATATTTATGCCTCATAAATAGTAATTCTTTGACCTAGCAAAGAGATTCCAGAGCTACAGAAGTGTTAGGGTGGGATTTTTTCTTTCAGGATTTTGTTTGTTTTATTGCTGAAGTCAATTTAATGGCTTTCATTTGGTAACTGGTAGGAATTAATTCATAAACATCAGTATGGCCTGCAAGATTTTTGTGTGAAAAGAATTTATGTGTAAAACATTTCATAAATGCACTCCTTTATCGCAAAGAAGTATTGAAATTTGGAGAATCTTGCAGAGTTTTCATGTTGTCTCCAATTGTCAGACGTATTTGCGTCGCTGTTATTCTAAAATCAGATGAAAATTAAGAAATGCATTATCCCTTCTTACTGCTTGTACAGTCACATCTGTTCTGAAAATGGTTAGTTTAAAATTTCTGTATAATTAACTGTACAGGCACTGAGTTTGTTTGAAGTGTGTTCAAATGCTTGTTTTTAGATTGTGTAACTTGCTGTGCCTTAAGTTTACCCCCTTATCTTGCAGTGCAAGGAGGAAGGCTGCAACTTCAGTGCACATGAGAAGATAGTTCAGATACACTGGGTGAATGTAGGTATCTCTGCAGTCTTTACTGTAGCACTATTTCTCATTCCTCAGAGGCCTGCTTTCCTCCTTCTGGAAGGAGCATGGATCACCTCTTGAGTAGAGTGTCTTGTAAGAAAATATTGTAGATTAAAAAACATGTTGGATACTATGTTTTTTAAAATGGATTCCTTTTGTAATCGCTGGGTGCAGTCTCGTCACTTCTGCAGGTGTATATATAACTATAGTAGTATAGGTAACAGAATCATTCTGGTTTTTTCCATGCCATTTTCTTCCTTCTCCTTTTAAACACACATGAAATGTTTTATTCCTTAGACACATGCACCTGGTGCTAAAAGAATAAAACTAGATAGCCCAGAAGACATTGCTAGATGGAGAGAAGAAAGAAAAAGGTAAGAGTTGTGACCTATGAAGTTGGTTTATTGTATTTTCTCTGTGTGATCTTTAGGTGACAGCTGAAAAGCAGTAGCAGTTTGTCCGTGTTGCTGCTGCTGTTCCTTTGACTCTCCAAAAATCCTGGGGTAGTGGTCTGTCAGAATGTTTGAGCTGAGAATGTGCAAGCTGTAGAGACTTACCAATTGAATGATTATAGTAGAAGATACTGATACAAAGTGAGGAAGAAGTAGGATTCCCCAGACATTTGCTGTGATACCACAGGTTAGATGAACAATTTGCTCCTTTTAGCCTGATGACTGAGATGCGTTAGGTCACAAATGTGTGTGTTTGCTTGGTGGCTTTTTTAATAGCTAAAAACTCTTTAACTGTTATCATGACTGTAATTGTAATACATGATGCCATGTGGAAACTTCCTCAGCTTAAGTTATCCCAGGAGACATGTTTTCATAGTTTTCAGGAACTATCTGCATTGTGTGACACTTTACTGAAAGAGAACAGAATCTTTTAACACTGTTGTTTCAGGTAGTCTTACTTGCATTGTACCTAGATCATAGAATATAAAGTTCCCACTAAACAGTATTTCTCATTAGTTCTTAGTCTATGATATGAGGTGGTATAACTTTTCTTTTGGCCAGCATTAAGTGCTGAAAACTTAATGTTTTTCATTACTGTTCTTCCCATGGACCTTATCCCACCTCGTTTCTCAGGTTGGATGGATAAAATCTACCTACCCTTTTCCAGCAAGTGGAAGATGCTGTAGTCTTTCCTCACTTCTGCCCTGATGTATAGTCTTGCAAATGATCAGGACATGGGCTTTGTTTCTGTGAGCAAGAGTCCTATACACAGTGTAGGAATTGACACAGTCACTGGTGATGAGCTAAGGCAGTGTGTCACCGATTTGGTTTTTTCTTTTAAATGAAAATTACGCTGTCTGATGCAGCCTTACTGATGAATCCAGTTGGTATTTATGTGAGAAAGCCATGCTAATGCATTTTTGTATTGGACCTGACTTAGCTTAAAAAGTTTTTGAGCAGTGGCTTTGCAGAAAGAGAAAAGTGAGTGAAGTGTAGGGTATGCACATCAAGGCAGTCAATTACTGCACCTACTCTTTTTTACAAGTGACAGTAATGTATAGGTTCTTTTTTTTCTAATGGCACTTGTTAATACAAACTTCTTTTCTCCCATGTTTAAAATGCCGTAGTTAACCAGATAAAACCTACAAGCACAAGGGTGGTGTTAGATTAGTTCTTGTTTCCAAGATTTCCTTTTATCCAGAAGATACGGGAGGGCTTAGGTTATTTTGCTTTCAGTCTGTGCTGTCCTTTCCTAAAAGTAATGCTTAACGTGTTTGTATTAGTTACAGTATGAAGCGCTGACAGACTAAACAGTCTCAGATTTGTTCCTCTGATGGCCTACGCCTCATTTTTGAACAGTAGCTCCAAGAAATCATAGAACACTTTGGATTGGAAGTGACTTCGTTTAAAAGAAGTCATCTAGTCCAGCTCCCTTGCAGGGGTGTCTTCAACTAGATCAGGTTGCTTAGAACCAACATCAGTACTTGTGTTCAGAATCTTTGCTGCTCTTTTTTGGGAGGTGTTTGGGAGAGCTCCTGTCTAGTGGGTGATGCTATGGTTTAATTGTTAGAACTACAAACTGTACACTAGAACATTAGGGAAGGAGGGACTGCGTGTTCAGTTATGTTTTAGGTGCTCTTTGCTTGGGAAGTGGGTGCTGTATGTCAAAGCAGCTTTTAATTTACACTTAATTTTAAGTGTGGTACTCTGCCTGGGATTGTTTCTGCCAAGTTTCTGGAGAATCTCCTGTGGCTGACATTGGGCTTTTGACAGATGAATATACTTTGGCTGTGGTACAACATTAGTGAAAGCCTTTGTTCACCGCAGCATAATAAAATCAATGGAAATGAAGTCTTGTAGTCATGACCACCAATTGAAAAAAAGGCAACATGGGATTAGAACCTTGTGAGCCAGGGCCACTAGATGGAGCAGTGCTGTGATTAATTTGGCATTCTGGTACTACAGTACTTCTGCAGGCATCTTGTTTAGCTCTACTGGATGGGTGTAGAATGACTATCTAGGTGTCTTTGTACAGCAGGAAAGCTGTATTAACGTTGTTCTTATTTTTGTTTTATCTAATTAATTTTTTAATTAAAAAAAAGAGGGGAGAAAGCAAGAGACACGGCTGACACTTTTGTGAAGCATTAATTGGGTTGCCAGCAAAGCATGGATTCAGTCCTGAAGGTCCATTGTTGGCTAACAGTAAACATTGCATTGTGCAGGAAAAAAGGACACCAGAGGGAGTCTGAGCCATTAGGCAGTTTTGACAGGAGAAAGCCTTGTTCTTTCATTCTCAGCTCTGACTGGAGCTTCTAGAATCTTTTTAGGTCGTTAGTAGTTTGTTTCTAATTAGGCTGCAGTGATATAACTTGTGTGCTTCCATGATGCATCCCTAACATTCCTGTCTTGATTGTTCTTTCAGCCATTATAAATAATTGAGACATTTCTTCTTAATTAGCTGCTGTCTTGCTCAGTTGTGTATCTTGTTTTAGATCTTTTAGAAAGGGCCTGTGTTTAAAGTGCAGCCTTACTCACACAGGGAAGAGTATAGGGGGAGGGCTGATAAGGAGCGAGTACCGTTGGATGAAGTGTGCTGGCAGTGTGCTGTTTTCCCATCTGACTGTGGACAATTCCCTGTCCATCCTGCCAGCCTGCATATCTCTGCTCACCTGAAAGACTCTTTAATGGTTTGTGGCTCACTGAATCTGCCTAGCCAGGCAGTCTAATTAAACAAACAGCAATAGAGGTGAAGTTCCACAGCATTTTGTAGACAGATGGTTGCAAGCTTTGGTGATTAGTTATTTTTCTTGGGTTTATTTGTCCTATCCCTACCAAGTGTTGAGAAATGTGCTGTTTTCAGTGTATTTGTTCTTAAACATGAGCTTAAATGGCATTTCTTTCCTTAACATGTCAGAACGAGATGTTGCTGTTTTGCTTTCTTCCTAAGAGGTATCTGGGTCCTGCTACCCCATCTGTTTCTTGCCAGCTCATCTTAAGCAAGGGTTGTTAGGAAAAACTTGGCTTCTCTGCTGTTAAATCAAATAGTTAAACTTCTGCTTAGACTCTAATATAACACTTGAGGATTTTCTTGGGTTTGTGTATTGCTTGTAAATTCTTTCCCTTTTCCCACATTAAAGAAAATGTTTGAGGTTTTTTGTTTGTAAAGCGTCTCATAGGCTGACTTAACAAATTAAGACCTTCTGAGAAGGATTCCAACCTAAGTCAGCGCACTGACACACAGTCTTATGTGGAGAGATGCAGAATAGGATCCTTGTGCATTGTAGCATCTCTGTGCAGGAGCAATCTTCCCAAATTTGGCCTTCCTGAATAAGAATTCTCTCTTTAAAACACCCAATCTTTTTAGGTTTTGACCTTTCTTTAGTACTTTGTGTCCATCCTTAGTGAAGTTAGCAAAATATGCAAAAAAGTTGTACCTCAAGACCATAGTATTGCCACTGTAGGCATCTGCCTGTCACTTGAGGTCCAGCTGATGCTAGGAGCTGCACAGACCATTTTGTGCTGGGGCTGTGGTATCTGATGAATTGTGGACTTACACTAGGGTGCATAAATTTGGTCCATACCTCTTTGTCCCTGCAAAGAGCAGGAGGGACAATGAGGTTTTGCTTGGTCAGGTCCCACCGGGGCCCAATGGTTGGCTTAGCCCAGCCGTAGCATCACACAGGAGAGCACCTGGGGAAGAGTGAATCCAGTCTACCTTATACTGATGCTGGTTGACCTGCAGTCTTGAACATCTGGAATCCACCACATCCTTAAATGGAAGAATAAGCTAGCAGATGCTCAATGGATCTTTGTGAGTGCAAGAAAACACTTCATGTGTGCTGTCAAAGAAGGTACCTTTACTGTGCAAGGTAAAGGCAGTGAATAATAAGCAGTTTAACAATAGAGGAGAAAATAAACACAACCACTGCAGGTGCCTTCCAGTGTGCTTTTGCTTACATCTTGAGCTGTATTTAGCTGTTAGTCAATTGCTTGTGTCAACTGAATGGGTGGTTTAGGAGAAATCTATCTGTCTTGGCAGTAAATTGAACTGAAAGCATTTGTGGAGTTCATTATGGTAGATTGGTGGAGGGACAGGTAAATCACAGGAATGAAAGTGGGAAACAGTCACATCTTAAATCACGTTGTGAGAGCGTTTCTGAATATGTCCATCAATACAACTGCAGAAGACTGCTTTGCTCTAGAATTAAGGGTCTTTGCTGCCTTAAAAAAATGAGTATGTTTCTGGTACAAGCCTGTTGTTCTTTTGGGCATAGCTATTTATTTATTAGCTTGCTCTCCTCCTATGAGCTTTAATCATGTGAAGGAAAGCACCTTATTCTAAAATTGGACAGGTGCTTAACACAGTGGTCTTTGTCAGTGTGAAGATTTTGAGATCAAATAATTCATTGCACACTTGCAATGGATGAGTAAAAGTAGGTAACAGGGAAGAGCAAGATGAAGTACTGCATCTGTGTGCTGCCTGAACTGTATTGTAGGTTTCTGGGAGAAATCCAGTGAAAATAGGCTGACAGCTTGTGTTCAGTTTCTCTTAAAGGAGACAAGTTCTGTAGCGTATTTAGGTGTGTCTCATAGAAAATGCTTTTCATGTTTTCCCTTGGTATGTGGTTGAAGTTATCTTGTGTCAATGTGACACTTAAAATTCACAGGAAAGAGGCATGTCATAGGATTAAATATTTAAAGACAGATGTCCCATTTTGATACTATATATAGCTAGTAGCTGTTCTAAATTTCTTGTTACTCCATTTTAATAGACTTATCAAGTATAATAAATGTATACTTTGCATTTCTATCCAGAAGTGCTGAGGGGTTGTGTTTCTTTTACCACCTTTATCTCAAAACTCTGGGATTTAGCTAACTGATGCTTACCAAAGAAGCTAGCATAGCCATGTTGGGACTTTGACAGTAATTTACAGCAGGCTTTGCTTGTTAGAACCAGCATGGTGTTTTTCCATAGGGAGAGATGGTGAGGGAGGTGGGGAATTGGAGAGAGGAATGGTTTCAGAGAGGTTTATCACAGTAGACTTGTTTTGATTTGCATGACTTAGCAATTTTTCTTGAAGCTGGAATTAAAAAGGAAAAGTACTTTTGGTGAACTAGAGATCAGTGTGCAAGCTCAACAATGAGTATTGCTTTAGAGGAAATGCGTGCTTTTTCTTGTCATGTTAAAGGAATCTTATGAACCCATAAGCTGTTACTTTTGCGATTTGTTTGGTGTTTGGTATTACAAGAACTCAGCAGTTCAACTCCTAAAGGCATATAAAAGATCATGCAAATACTCCACTTGAAATACTGTAAAAATACAATTGCAGGGCTAGATCATGCTGTTATGTGTAGGGGCAGGCAGAGGGTTCATAAGGAAGGATGGCTGAATTATTTGTCAGTAGCTTGTTCCATTTATCTAATCATGCCAGTTAGGTAGATTTTCTTGTTACTGTTATTGGAGTACATAAGCATAAATATGCTGGGGTTTCTTTTGCTCACCAATGCCTTTTTTAGAAGAAAACAATCTGTTCAATGAAACAGTTTAAAAGTCTGTTTGTAGGGGTTGCTCTTCTGGTAAAGGGGGATTTCACGAAGTGCAGTGAATTGTTTTAAGAGCTGTTGAATCTTAATTTTTTTCCTCTAGAAATTTTCCTACATTGGCAAACATAGAAAAGAAAAAAGCAGTGCAGATGGAGAAGGAAGAAAGGGGAGAAGTACTGACTACCCAACAGTTTGGGTAAGTGTTTTGAAACAAACTTGTTACTCTACTTTTAATGACTACAGGATTACACTCTTACTGTGTCCTCCCAGCACTTACTGCTTCCATTGTACACATGATCTAGCTGCCCTTTAATAGAAGGGAGGTCATTTAACCAACTGCAGATGTAGTGCTCTTTTGTTTACACTGCTTCATAGTCCACTTCAGTTAAATTAAACAGTAAGAAATCTGGTGTTCTTGCTCTATTCTGCACTCTGGTTTGTTTGATGAACCACACTCCAGTGGCCATTAATTAGATTAACATAAACTGTGTCTCATAAAAAGAAATAATGGGAATGGAAGTCATACAACATAATGAATCCATGTGGTATAATCCCTTAATGTTTGAAAACAGCCACGAGAGATTTTATGAGTGCAATTGTCTTTTTAGTTTCTTCTTTCAGATAAATCAATAATCAAGTATAGAAGGGAGAAAGCTAATAGTTTATTTTCATGGCTTAAGTAGTGCTACTTCTTTCTTCTACCCTCTGTTTTTATCTATGTGCTGCCTTTGTTCTGAGCCCAGTAATTATTCCTCTTGGATTTTTGTCCATTCTCTCCCTTATATTGTGAATTGCTTTTTGGTATGTTTCTCTTTCCCTCAGTGTTAAGTAGAACCAGGTAATTTCATTGGGTCTACCTTAGGGCCTGTAGAAAAACTTAAAATGTTGTGAAGGTCCATGAGCCTAGACCATCGCTTGTTTAAATGAGACTGAGCTGAAAGGTAGGAGCAGACTCGATTCTAAGAGAATCTTGCTAAATACCATTTGTTACTGCATGGAAGTGAAGCTGGAGTTTCCCATTTGTTGGTTTGGGTTGGTTTTTTGTTTGGTTTGGTTTTTTTAATAGAGGATGATGCCAAACAAAATAGACTTGTACTATGATAATGCAGTTGAGCTAGTACAGAATAGAGTTCTTGTCAGACAACGCAGGTTACCTTGGTGCGGTTTCAGCATGTGCTTCAGCAGACCCAGCACTTAACCCCTCCAACTGGTTGTCTTTCATGTCTTTGGAGGGAATGGTGTATAGAAGACTCAAGTAAAACTTCCTTCAGAGTATGTAAAGTTGCAGTGCTTTGGACTGAAGTAACCAAACCTGGGGCATTAGGACTACAACCACAAAAGTAATACTGTTTGTTGTTTCTTTGCTTTCTACAGGTTTGGTTGGTGACTTGGGGCTATGAGTTGGGTGCATTATGTAGTCTTAAATGTCTATCAGCAATTCCATACTACAGTTGTTAGGAACTTGATATCTACAAAATTGTTCTTGATAAAAGTCCTCAAAATCACAGGTTGTTTGCTTTCAATTAGTGACCTTTAAATCTTTTTTTCCTCTCCCTTGCCTGAGCTGCCAGCACTATAGCCTTGATGAACTGCCCAAAAAGCTACTGTTTCTGCTGTGTATATCAACAGTAAAGATTCTGGAATTGGTGCTTATCTGGCAGATTTTCTGATGTGAGTCAAAAATAGAATACAGCTTGTTCTCTGCAAGCTGAAGTGTTAAATAGCAAAGTAAGATTTAGAAAGGGTTAGATAATTAACATGTCTATAATGCTTTCCATTTGTGGTTCTCTGAAGTCCTTTACAGCTGTTAATTCTCAGCATCTTCATGTGTGAGATGAGACATGCTGAAGCACCACTTTGGTAGTCTGTTTGGCTGGTGTCTGGAAACTGCTGACTAATAGTGTATGGCTCTTCATCCCCTTGGAATGGGAAGTGATAAGTAGCATGTGTTTTGTGAGGAGAAGGCAGATGCCAAGCTGATGTTTGCTGGGATGTGTTTGTGACCTTGGCATATCTTTCTGGGAGTTTGAGGCCCCAGGGAAATCAAGATGTTGTTTTTAACCCTTGGTCAAGAACAACATCTCTAATTAGGCGTTTTTTTGCTCAATATCTTATGGGTTATACAGTGACATCTTGACTTTAGAGCCCAGTTCAGAAATGTAGTTCTGTCTAGGTGAAGTTAAATTATGTAGGCTAATTTCAGCCGCCTTTTGTGGGTGAGGCACAGGAAGGTGGTGGCTTGCTTCTTGTACTGGAGCACTGTGGTGGATGATGCTATCAGGGCTGAGCAGTAAGTGTTAGATACTGTCATGTATTGACTGGATGTTGCATCCCACAAGTGGTGGGTGCATAATTTGTTTGGAACCCCTTCAAATGAAGGTGAAGCAACACCAAAATCTAGGAAAAAAACCCCCCAAATTTATTGCAAGCTCCAAAATACAGATCTCTGGGACATAGGGTTCTGGCAAAGGCAGTTGTCTTTATAATGCCCAGGAGTAGAGGTAAAGAAAGAGAAAGATTGTCCTCGTCTCAGATCCAGTGGTGTTTTATAGTCCGATGAAGTTGTTCCAATATTCATCTTACCAATGTCTATAAATATCTGTGGGGTGGGTGTTAAGAGGAAGGAGCTGGTCTGTTTTTGCTAGTGCCCATGGGTCAAGGAATAATGTGTATAAGCTACATAGGAAGTTCCACCTCTACATGAAGAGAAACTTTGCTCTGAGAGTGATGGAGCACTGGAACAGGCTGTCCAGAGAGGTTGTGGAGTCTTCTCTGGAGACTTCCAAAGCCTACGTGGGTGAGTTCCTGTGCGGCCTGTCCTAGGGGATCCTGCTTTGGCAGGGGGGGTTGGACTAGGTATCTCTAGAGGTCCCTTCCTACCCCTAACATTATATGATTATATAAATCTTGTGTTCTTTGTTGTGAGCTTTGGATGCAACCCAAGCATATTTGTTAATGGGGGTCTTCAAAATGAGTGGAACTTGACCTGTTGTCAGTACGTCCACTAGGACAGGTTGTCCTGAATAGCAAAGGCAGCCATTGAAGGTACTTGCCCTCTTCCTCATGAGCTCATGGTTTGAGGCAAAAAGCTGTTAATCCTGGATACCTGTTTACTTCCCATTGATCTTACCAATTGTATCCCAGTTGCTACTGACTGTTTCAGCATGGACTGATCCTGGTACTATTTCTACCCCCACTAGCATGTGTTGCTTACCTTCAGACCTTGTAAATGGACCGATTCTGTTCACCTATCATGTATCCTGCAGTCTCTCCAGTGTGCAGCTTATCCCTTTCAAAGGATTATGCTTCTTCAGTTTGGTCCAACACCATCTGCATTCTGAGATGGAGGTGTCACGCTGACCCCTGGTTATTGGATAACCCTTATTGATGGCATCTTTGTAGAGATCTTTCACTGCTGTGTGGTTACATATGATGCTAAGCCACCTTTCTGATCTCAGTTGGTCACCCATTTTATTTCATATTATCCCCAGTTTGAATTACTTAAGTGAAAGAAATATTTGTTAACTTTGTAATATTAAATGAAAACACTTTGTCTTACTGTAGATGTAGTCTGTGTGCCCTTTGTCTTGTTAGAAGGCCGAAGTCATGAACTTCAGACTATTTATATTCTAGCTTTGTCATAGTGCCTTGCCAATGAGAAGAGCTGTGACTGCCTGTCTGGTTTGTCACCACGTGTTAGCTGAGTTGGAAGAAGTCCTGGCATTGTACTGTGTTACTGAACCTTAAATGTGGGCCTGAGTTGTCTTGTTACATCAGTTTATCTTATTCTCATAGCTTGATGTTTGTATGAGCTTTGCCTTTCTATTCTCCAGCAAAATGAAGGGGATGTGGAAGCCTACAGGAAATGAAGACAGGTTTTGGCAACAAGGAAGACATAGAAGAAGAAAAAGGCACCCACTATGGAAGACACCTGGCAAAAATGGTGACAGTTGTAATGTGCCCAGAACTCAAAATGAAGCAAATGGACCAATAAACAGTATGTCTGAAAAGGAACAGGAAAACCAGAGTGCTTTGGCAGCTCAGCCACACGGCAAAGACATGGACCCTCTTGGTCTTCTGGCAAACAGTGATGTTGGTAAGATTAAGGAACTCTAACTTCTACTGTAAGTGATGACTGACCTTTTCTGTAACTAACCACTGGGGAGAGTGAAGGATTTCCAAAAACATGTAAACTTTGTCCTTGATGGGAAAAGGGCTGTTTAATATGGGAAAAGTCTCCCGTAGCGCAAGATTGTCACATTCATGCAAAGCTGTCTTTAAGAAGCATTTTGGGAAACCCATTGTTGTGTTCTCATTGTTACTAATTAAAAAGCCCAGGATTGCTGTATTATGGCTGGAATAGTGCCAGGGCCAACGGTTGTAAGCCTGAGGGGAGTCCAACATCCCTGTGCTTAAAAATTGCACTTAGAGCTTTCTTTTACTTTTAAATGGGTGTTTCTGTAGAGAGAGATCCTGATCCAGGATGTGGTCCTCTTATGAAAATTTCCAGGGATTATAGCGAAAGAGTGTGTCATTTCTTTATCTAAAGGAAGCGGGCCATATTGAGCATTTTGGGGAGCTTCTGTCTTAATAAACTTGGCCTGTTTTGGAGGAAAAGATCTCAGTAGTCTAGAGGTCTTTGAGATAATGTACGTGTGTCTGAATTCATGTGCATGTGTTCTAGTAGGATGGGGAAGCTAAAAGTAGTAGTCTTGATTGAGATACTGCTTGGAACACTTCCTATATTTGTGTGTGTTCTCTGAAGTATTGATGCTTAGTTTTAGGGGGGTTTGTTGTGATGGTGTCTTGCTTCTGCATGCTGGCAACAGTGTAAACTCTCCAGGTTTAATTATTTGTAATAGAGTCAGCAGTGATACAGTACTCGTAGACTATAGTCTGTAACGTGACTTTTATACCCTGGCTACTTTAAGCAACAAGGCTAGAATGCATCCCCTGGAAGGGCATTTAACACTTAAGTTTTTCCTCTTGAAAGCATAATCTTCAGTTGGTGGGAAAAAGAACTCGGCGTCCCTGTGCAATTTGTTCCACTAATCACTGTGTGTTGAGAAACTTAAGTATGCTTAAATATAACACTATTTCCCTGCAGCATCTGTTCTACTTAATGATAAAAAATATAGCTAGTAACTTCTGTTATAGGCAGAAAGGGAGTGAGGTACTTGCTTGCTGCACATGCAGTATTGAGTCCCCAACACAAGATGGATGTGGACCTGTTGGAGTGTGTCCAGATAAGGGCCATGGAAATTATTAAGAAGACTGGAGCACCTCTCTTATGAAGACAGGCTGAGACAGGTGGGGTTGATCACCCTGAAGAGGTAAAGACACCAGGGGGATCTTATATCAGCCTTCCAGTGCCTGAAAGGGGTCTGTAAGAAGGTTGAGGAAGAACTGTTCACAAGGGCATGGAATGACAGAATGAGGGTTAATGTTTTTAGGCTGGAAAAGGGCAGATTTAGGCTGGACATGAGGGAAGCTCTTTAATCTGAGGGTGGTGGATCCCTGGAACAGAGAGGTGCTGGAGGTTCCATCCCTGGAGACATTCAGGGTCAGGCTTGTTCTGGTTGTGAGCAGTCTGTTCTAGTGAATGTGGCCTCTGCTTGCTGTATATGGTTGTTGCCAGGATGACCTTTGGAGGTCACTTCCAACCCATTGTGTTATCATTCTATGATTTAAAGCCAGTTGCCAGGTTTTTTATGCTATTGAGAAATATAACTGTAATCATACAACAGAAGTCCATAATGGTGCTGTCTAATATCTTTCATTGGAATACTTAAATCTCTCTGATTGCAGCAGCCCTTTCCCTAGAGTGAACATAATTTACATAATGCATTCACTTTTTATGTTTAGTGAGTAGTTCTTTCAAAGCTAGGAAACTGAATGGGAGATAAGCAAGCAGAATTTCCCTCTAATTTAGAAGCAGAAACAAGGTAAGATGCTGAGCCTCATAGGTGTAAATTTTTGAGGGACCTACTGACTGGAAACATCAGTTGTATTCAGTAGTACGTAACATTTTCTCCAAATGCATTATTCTCAAAGAGAGCACTCATTCCAATAAATGTGTGTTCCTGATATACTGGAGAGAAAATGAAAAGTAATTAGTTAAAATGTGAAGTGAATAAAAAGACAACCAACCATAGTATGCACTCAACAATTTGGAAGAGGTAGCAGAAAAAAGCAGCAACGAATCAATATTTCTTGAGGTAATTTCTGTTTTTATAATTGCTTGAGTACACGGAGGTGCTGTGTATGCAAATGCACTGCCTTTAGCATGAGCTTCCAAGGTAAAAATTGCAAGTTAGTGTGATTAGTAAATCGGTAAATTAGTAATTAACCTTTCTTAAAGAGCTCAGAGTAAAGAGGCAGGTACGCAGTTTAGGGAAATACCTGTGTGTTTATACAGAACTTTTTTTACAGCGCGGTGTGAGTTGTATATTAGAAGACAATAGAGGAACACTTGTGACTTCAAAATGAAGATCTCAAAATTGTTTATTTCAGAAAAATCCTCTTAAGAAGAGGGAGGCAGTGTTCTTTGGGGCAGGCTTGGACAGATCAGGATGGGAGAGGGCACAACTCTTGCTTTGTCAAAATATGATTGAAGTCTCAACAGGCTGGCTTCTCAAGCCTGTCTAACAGGGGGTGGGGGTGTGTGTGTGTATGGAATGTATATAAAATCTATATGCAGATGTAATAAAGCATTTCCTGATTTCACCTGATCTTCCAAATGTTTTAGTATAGGTAGATCCTTTGTTTCAAACCAAAGCAATCACAATTTTCAGTATTTATTTTTAGGAATCTTACTGGTATAAGCTTGTTTACTTTGTCTGCTTGCCTCCTGTCTTCCTGGTACTCTTTTCTGGGATAGTCTGAAACTGTAGTACCTCACTGACTCATCCCTGGCCGTAATGTTTCATAAGGATTAAAATTCAAACAGTGTGAAGTACTTCTGAAAGCTGATCATATAAAGTTTAACCTTGATTCTCAGTGTCCCTTGTGAACACTTTTTTCTCTATCCAAAGTGTTCTTTGCTCTTAAGTTCTCACTTGGAATGAGCTTTCCCACCATTGACTGGCTTTTGAATCCTTCTCCACCCCCCGCCTCTGCAAGATTAAATCCAGCAAGACTGCAAAACATTTTGAAGCCTTCTCTCTCTTTACCTACTTGATAATAAAACCTATAATTAAGCCTGGTATATTATGAAAGAAGCAAAAAGCTCAAGCTCTTGTTGAGGCAATTTTTTGCCTCTGTAGCTTTGCAGGCTGGACTGTAAATCGAGAATAAGATGACTTTTCCACTGAATCCCTGTAGAGGATAGGCAAACGGGGCATGTTTCTGTCAGTCCACAGTGTTGTGCAATGGTGCCCAGCATCAGGCTTGCATAGCAGTGAGATGGGGATTAGCAGCAAGGATTTGGGAAAAATCCCTTCGGCTTTTTCTCACCCTGCAGAATCTGACAAGGATGAAACAGTGGCTGAAGACAGGGAGCTGGGATTGACAGTTGTTCCCAAGCAGGTCACCTCTGCCCTGAGTTCATTGGCCAACTACAGCAGCGCATCTGACAGTGAGCCCGAAGGTGAGTAGGAGTGTCTTCTCTACCCTTATCTCCTGTACTACCCTACATCTCTGTGCTGATGTATCTCCCCTTCTTTAGGAAGGGTTGGGGGGGGCTACACCTCTCTCGTATTTGGTCTCTTGCCATCTCCCATTCCATGTGTATTCATAAATCCAGTGCTTACCTGTGCAGTAGGCCAGTGGCAGCTCTTAATGGCAGTGTTCACAACTGCTGAAAGCTGCAAGCCATAATTCAGAATCTAAATAGCACTTAGAGCTTTTCCTGAAGAAATTCTTAAGGTGTTGCAGAAGAAAATATAATGTGTGAGTTGTGGCTTACACCTAAAGTTAAAGGAATGTCAGTGCAGTGGCTGTACCTCCAAAACACTTGGCTGTGGAAATGCCTATTAATTTCTACCCTATCTACCAGTGCTGTGATTCAGAGCTTACACTTTATCTAGTGCCTATTGATTTTTAGGCTTTTATAAGTGAAGAGAGAAGCTTGTTATGCACAAGGATGTTTTTGTGGTCTTGTTTGTAGCGATTCTTTCTATTTTTTTTTTTCCAGTGACAGCACGTGCCTGTATGGGTGTAAGCCTTGCATAAAGATAGGCTGGGAGGAATAAAAGAATATGCTATTATTCTGCTGCTCATGTTTTACCATTCCTCCCTCCTCCCAGTTTGGAGCAGTAACTGAGGTTATTGGGTGAGCCATTACTTGTTCCCAGTATGGTGATAGCTCCTAGCCTTGGAGACGCACCTGGGCAGAACACAGCATTTGTGCAGACAGCTGATGCATGGGGATGGCCTTGTCCATTTGGCCTGTGCTGCATCTAATGTTTTAATTTGTCCCCCACCCAGCCCTACACCATACTGTAGAAAGTGTCAAAAGGGTTTCCTAAAAGACTGAGTAGGTTCCTCCCACTCCCTTTTCTTGCCTTTTTTCAGCATACGCCCTGGGTTGAAGGCAAAATATCTTTTGGTTAGGGGGTGTGTCTTTGAATTTCCAAAGCCTTTTTTCCAATGGGTGATGGTGGTGGGGAAAGCAGCCAGTGTTTGATCTCACTTGAAATCATTTGATTAGTGCCAGAAAAAAAGCTGTTATGCTCACCCTGTGAACTGATTTCCATATCCTTAATGGCTTTTTCCTTCGAAGGCTGTTGGGTGTTATATCAAGACTTGAATGCTCTTTTACTTGGATTTTGTTCTTCTCTGAGTGTGTGCAAAAGTGTGCAGTAGAGAACTGCTACTGCTGCTTGTTGTCTTCACAGGTACTTGCTGTGCCTTACAAGTACCTGTGAAGTACTTGTGCTTCACAGGTACTTACCCTAGAAGGCTGGCATGAAGTTACAGAGGGCATCTAGCAGGGAGGGAATTGAACCTGGGCCAACCTCTGCCCTAACAGTGTCATTAGGGAAAACTTTATTGAAAGGGTTGTCAGACTGGAACAGACTGCCTGTAGAGGTGGTTAAATTGTCATCCCTGGGTGTGTTTAATAGTCGTGTAGATACAGAGCTTAAGGATATGACTTAGCAGTGGGCTTGGTTTGGTTACTGGTTGGACTTGGTAGTCTTTGCCAAAGAAAATCATTCTATGAATTTTTTTTCCCAGCATCCAAATCTGCAGCAAGCTCTATTGTGAAGCAGAAGCAGTGATGATATAGTGATAATAAGGCAGAGGTTTGAAAAATCTTGTTCGTCCTTTAAAGCGTATAATTTTCTTCTTGTACTGCAGAATTCAAATAGCTTGTTTTCTTCCTCCGAGTGTTTAGAGGTTATTATTTGTATTTTAAAAGAAATGCCAACCTCAAATTAAACCAACTCCTCTCTCCAAGTAATCCTTGACCATATTCACATCAGGTTATGTGAGCAGGAATAGTACTAAGAACTGCCAGAGCATGGGGATATAAGCATGTTCAAGAGGCTTTTAAGTTTAAGATGAAAGTGTGTTCTTTTTTCTTTAAGAAATCCCTGTCAAGAGTGGAATAAAAGCCAAGGAAAACCAGGCTGCACTTGGAAATACGTCTCAAACTACTTGTGCTCCTCCAAGTCAGAGCCCAAATCACAAATGTCCACCGTCTGCAGACACAACATTAAGAAGCTCAAATTCAAATGCACGTCCCCGCAGAAGGCCTGATAACAGAGGCAAGAAAACAATACGTCACCTTCCAAAGCGCCGTCCAACGCTGCTGGAAATGGTAAGACTCTTTGTGATAAAACACTGCCCCCTGTACAAAAGTAGCGCAGTTTATGAGCTGCTCTCTTCTTCTAGGAAAGCTGAAGCAGTCAGTTAGCAAAGATGCTGTCTTAAAAATACCATCGTTCAAAGAAGGTGTAGATCCCTAGACAAATAGCCATACCGTGGTGTGTGTTCAGTTAATGACTGACTTTGGTGAGCAAGAGATCGCAACTTAATTGTGTGCCTAAATTGAGCTGCACAAAGGGCAAAACCTTTATTTGTCTCCCCTCCATGTGGTACTATCTGGTAAGTTTTGTTTGAGTGTGCCTTATGTGATCGAGAGTGGCCCTGCAGAGACGACTTGGGGGTATGGGTGGGTGAAAGGCTGAACATGAGCCAACAGCCCTCAAAGCACGGAAGGTCAGTCACATTCTGGGCTACATCACAAGAAGTGTGGCCAGCAGGTTGAGGGAGATATTTCCCGTTTAGTCTACTCTGGTGAGACCCCACCTGGAGTTCTGTGTCCAGCTTTGGAGGTCCTCAATAAAAGGACATTGGACTTTTGGAGCAGCTTTAGAGGAGAACCACAAAAAACGATCAGATGGCTGAAACTCACCTTGTGAGGATAGACTGCAAGGACGCCTGGCAAAAAGGTGTCTCCAAGGTGACCTTTTGTAGTCTTTGAGTACTTAATGGGATTCCACAAGAAAAATTGGGAGGGACTATTTAGCAAGACATGTTGTGACAGGACAAGGGCTAATGTTTTTGAGATAAAAGAAGGGAAAGTTAGATTAGATAAAACTTAAGACTTTTTTTACAATGAGGACAGTGAAACACTGGAACAGTTTGTCTAGACATTCAAGGTCAGGCTGGATGAGGCTCTAAGGAATCTGATCCAGTTGAAGATGTCCCTTCTCACCGCAGGGAGGTTGGACTGAGATGGCCTTTAAAGGTTCCTTCCAGTCCAGTGCATCCCTTGATTCTGTGATCTTCCTTGCTTTGGTTCTAGTTTCATTATTCAGCGGCCTTCATCTGTCTGATGGAAGATCACACAATTTTTCTAGGTGCAGTCAGAGGTATCTTGCTTGTTAAGGGCGTTGGTGGTAGAAACTGCAAAGTGATGTTGAGCTGCAGCGTGCGGTATGGGGTTTACTTCTCTGTAGGCCTGTTTACATCAATATGATGGAACCAACAGTGCTAGTACCCTGCAGGTCAGGTTTGTGTCTCAAAGTTTAAAAAGGTTTGTAGGGATGAGTCCAAGGTATTATGAGCATGCAGAACATCCTGTTTTGGAAGATTGATGGCTTTTTCTTCGATTAAATAAAACTTGGAGGCTTTTATTGCCTTTAGCACTCAAAACCACTATCATCTAAGTAGGTTACACTGTGATTCTCTACCCAGCCAGCATAAAGCCCCCCCCCCCCCCCCCCCCC
>VZRI01010343.1:21804-107222 GCA_013397515.1 Upupa epops
GCAGAAGGCAGGATGCTGTTGACATCAGGGCTCTGGAACAGTACAGGGTGTTTAGGCAAAAGACACTTGATAAGGCACATCCCTCACTGCAGATGTGAGAGAAATCCTTTGACAGGCCTTTAAAAACATTACTGTTGCTGCCAAGCTCCTAGTAACTGCAGAGGAAGTGTTTGCCCTTTGTGCAGCTCCCTAAGCATACAGTCATCTCTATGTCTTGCTCTTCAAAGTTGCTGGTGATCAAAGCAGTGAGGACTCTGGAAAGAAGTCAGATGAAGACTTGCATGCTGAGACAAATTGGCAGAACATTGTATGTCTGAATTGTAGCTTGCCAGTATAGTCCATTTTAAAAATTGCATTTTGGTGGGGTTTTTTGCTATTTAATGTTGTTCAGAACTGTTGTAAGAGGATGTGTACTGTGGCTGTGAATACAGAGGAGTGCCTCAGATCTGCAGGTAGGCTTCTGCTGTCAGTCAGTGCATTACAAGCATGAGGAAGCAAGGTTGAAATTTTACAGTGAGTCACTGCTGAGAATTTATCCAGAAGACTCAAAGTAGAATTGCTAAGAGAAGGATGTGAAACGATGCTCTAAAAATGAATTAAAAGGAGAGTTAGAAGAATAGCTGGAGGTGTCTATTAGTAGTCATTCAGCAGTGAGCTTGAGCACTACTAAAACTTGTTTATTGTAGGCAAACAGTAATGCATTTAGCCATCCTGTATATTAACAAAATAAAAAACTGTGGTGATACCCATCCATGCATTGAAAATTACCATACTAAGAGGCAGGCTTTGATAGGGTGATGGTGCAGCCTATCTATGCTTTATTTGCCCCTTTGGGGATTCAGCAGTTGCTCCCAATCTGGCAAAGATTACATCCTGGTCTAGTGAGAGGTGTCCCTGCCCATGACAAGGGGATTGGAACTAGATGATCTTTAAGGTCTCTTCCAGTCTAAACCATTCTGCGATTACTGTACCACGTTCCTGTGTGACCTGCCCTAGGTGATTATGCTTTGGCAGGGAAGTTGGACTAGATGATCTCTAGAGGTTCCTTCCAACCCCTAACACTCGATGCACATTTCATAAAATGATAATCTGCTTTCTTTACAGTTACTGGCCCAGGATATCCGACATGAGAGGAATGTGATTTTGCAGTGTGTTCGCTATCTCATCCGAAATAACGTGTTTGGACTTCATTGTAAAACAGAACCACAAGCTGAAACAGAGACTGAACAGTCCTCTACAGCTACAGCAGAACCCGTTGCAGACAATCTCGACGAATCTAGTTGTTCTGACCTTCAGTTAGCAGAAGGAGAAAAGGTATTATTAATAGCCCAGGGTGAGAAAGCACCTGTGGATCAGACTTCACAGATGGCTCATTTGGCAGATGAGGACACATGGGAAATCCAGTCAATACAATGTAAAGAAGCACTGTAGAGGATGTCTGTTGTTGACAGTAAAGGGAAGACTCACATTTTCTACATGTCTAATGCTTTTTTGAAAGAGATCAGTATGACTAAATAAAGTACATACGGAGAGCTGTTAAACCACTTTTTGAATGCTTCTGCCCAAAGCAGCAGTTTCCTTGTGAAAAGCATCTGCATTGAGTTATTAGCATTTTCCCATAGTAGAAAAGCAGCAGCAGATCCTCGTTTTGAAGTTTCAGAGCTACAAATGTTTTAGCTCATAGTGAAATGTCTGTCAGTCCATCACCAGAGACGAGTACTGTTGTGGTAGGGTAGATTTTCACTGGGTGAAGTCATGGTAATATCTGAGTGTCCAAAAGTATTTTAGCATATTTTTAAAATTTAAATGAAAAAAATTGAAAGCACATTTCCCCCCTAGCTGTTATCAGTGTTGTGTGTCCAACATAAATGGAAATTTCTTTAAAAAAGAAATAAACAAAAAATGCAGTAACAGCTAGCAGGTTACTGTATCAGTGCCGGGTTGCTGGTTGACCCCAGGTACCTGGTATTAAGTCTTAGGCCTTAGCTGCTCTTACAGTAATTGCCTGAAAAGTCTAAATCTTGAAGCAGGCTCCTACTATTAAGACCATTTTCAGTGTCTGCTGAGAGTTACTGGTTTGTGCCTTGCATGGGGAATTACTAGTTGGCCCTCTAGAAGAATGTCTGCCGTGGTATGTTGTTATAATGTTCTTACAGTAACCAATGGGTCGTCTGATGGGTGTTTTATTCATAGATTTGTGTGTATATACGTAGTATGGTATAGTGTTCTGAACACTAAAAAAGCATCGGCCAAGGCTTATAAACAAACGACTTTTGATGACATTGTGCGGTTGTGTGTGAGAATCTGGCTTGTCAAGGGCATATGCCACTCAGACACTGAAAATATGCCATGGAAATCATCCCTTATAAAAACTCCCTCTTCAGAATATTTACTCAGCTCTTCTGCTGAGCACTGGAGTTAAATCTCAGGGACTGATTTTACTTTTTTGTTGTTCGGTAGAACTGTAGCCTTCTCTCTACCAGCTGAAATATGGAGACTCAATTGGGGTGGAATGGATTTCTTTTCTTTAATTGTATTTTCTTAGCACTAATTCTTTAACATGTGCCATCTGTCTCATTTGTGGTGCCTAGAAAACAAGCAATAGTTGAAAATTCTGCCCCACTGCTTTGCTATTCCTATCTGTGGCTGCGTACTGCGTTTACAGTGTGCTGCCTAAATTCATGGAATTGCATAAATATCAACACCCTTGTAAAAGTTGTGTCTCAAGAATACTTGTGTAGAACAGAAGCAGTGATCATAAAATTCTATACTTCCAAGGCAGATGATTCATTCTTCCTGTGATGGTCCCACAAGCCCTTTCAATCTCATTGACTTGCTTATGGCTCCTAGAGTCTTACAGCAATGAAAACATCAGCCAAGGACTCTGAGCCGCAGAGTTCTGGCATTCTGGCAGAACCTGATTTGGAGTGGTGTGGTACTAGTGCTGTTGTTGAAAGCATGGGTAACAGCTGTGGGAAACTGCACTTTAATCAACCCTTAAGGTGACTGTTGAGTTGATGGTGGAGTTTACATGGGCTGTACACTCCTACCTTGTGTTTATAAAAAAAAAAAAGAAAGCCTTTTAATCTGAATTCTCTGTTAATATGGACTTAAGAATATTAAACTTTCACAGAAAATGTAAAGCTTTATTAGAAGAAAATATTTTTAAATTGCATTTCAGGCAGGAAGAGGTGGTTTTCTTTTGGGGAACCAACATGTATGGGACCAGCATGGCGCAGTGTGGGATTTCTAACCTAGAATTTGCTGTGGACACATGGCATTGCAGTTCTCATAGCAAGCCATTCCTGCCAGCGCGCAGAGCAGGCACGCGGAGATGTCCACTGCAGTACACTGCATTGAACTCTGAATTGCTGTCTTGGTCAGTGAGCAGGTCTCTGTCTTCCTCTCCTCCTTTTCCTTTTTCTGTACTTTTGCACCATCTTTAGACTCCACGTGCTGCTTCCTGCTGTTGAAGAATGTGCTTTTGGTACTTTGGCTTTAGCCTGTGGGTAGGAAAGCTGCTGTTTTCTGGGACAGACTGGTGGTTAAGTCTTCAGTCCCTGCAGCTTTAGTGTTCTGGGTTAAGATGGGTGGCTTCTGTTCACTCGTTTCTAAAAAACAACTGTGTAAGAAGGACCTGTTGCTTCTAGCATGCTGCGTGACAAATGTGTTTTGGTTAAATTTAGTGTAGCTTTTCACTTTTTCACAGTTTTGATGTGCGGTGGTGGCTTTGTGTTGGTCTTTTTTTAACTTTTTTCCCCCTAATAACACTGAAATAAAGCCTGCTTTGCAGGCCTTGTGACTCACATTAGATAAAAATATTCTAGTGACAGCCTTCACACTTCTGAGATGTTCTTTTAATCTTTCTTCTTTTATAATTTGGCTACCAAAAGTGTAATTGTGGGTGTACAGTTTAAGCGTGCTCAGGCTTCAGTGAGTTGGGTTTTTTTTGTTTGTTTTAAATCCCTGTCACCTACTGAGTTACAACAGTTGAGAGAGAAAAAAAGGTTGAGACTTGAATCAGTTGTGATGGTGCAGTTTAGGCAATCATGGTTTTTCTGCTAACAGAGTCACTCAGGAGCAGAGCTGCTACTGGGACAGATGAGGGAATTAACGGTTGCATGTTTCTAGCTGGGATGACTAGTCACTGAGTAATTTTGTGCCTGGTACTATGTATTGATGTTGCAGTCATTGCATTGAGAGCACAGGTGATGGGGTGGTTATATTAGTCCTGCTCCTATGTCCCTGCTCTGGTGCTCTGATCCTTTGTGTCAGCTACCCACAGCTGGATGCCCCTGTGCTTTCCCTTGATCCTGTAACTACTAATCAAAGTCAGTTGTTACTTGGGAATAAGTCATTCATCCCTAGGAGATTTAAAGTGTTTTGAAAGTGTTAAGGATCAAAACCTCTTTGGGCAGGTTGTTCTGTCAGAAGGCTGGAATACTGCAATTGCCAAACTATTGAGATGCAACAGTCTGGCATACTGTGGACTGATGGCATCGAGACTTCTTTAGAGAAGACAATTGCAGGTAGTTCCCAAGGACTATAAGGAAAGCAAGTATTGCTTTTAAAGGAGCATGGGGGACCAGCAAGATTGTCAGCTTCACCTTATTCTCAAGGAAGGTGCTGGGACAGATGACCCTGGAAACCATTTACAAATGCACTATGGACAAGCAAGTGTTTGGGTCTCATCAGCGTGAGTTTATGAAGGGGAGAAATGCTTGATAAACTGGATGGTCTTTTACAGTGAGAGTATTTACTTGGTAGCTGAGGGCAGGGCAGTGGATGCTGCTTATTGTAGCTTTGGCAAATTCAGTGCAGATTTCAGCTGGGCATTTTCTTTCAGGTTAACTAACACCATCATGAAGACACTGGGTACTTGTTGCAGAAAATGAGACAAGAAATGGGAAGAATGCAATAAGTAGTTGGAGAAGAGCACCAAAATGATTTTCTTTTCAGAGCAAGGTACCAAGTTGTTAAATCCTCTACCTAGCGTGCGCCTCTCCACTTCACTTCCTAAACGGGGTGACCTGCTTTGATAACAGGAGCATAATTTTGACTTTACAGTGCCTGAAATGAAGTCACCACCATCAGTACTTGACTCTGTGGATCCACTGCTCCCAGGACCAGCAAACGTATGTGCAGACCTGGGTGCCTGTTTAAACTCTTTTTCCTTGTCATACGTTTGGGGCAAGTAACCAGATTTTGCACCAGATTGGTTTAACAGATGGATCTAGCGAAGCAGGCAGGTTGTTTTCAGTTCTAGAGGTGGCTTGAAACATCCCAAAATGTGCTGGTTCATACTAACTTCAGAGGAGGTTTCTTTCCAAGGTCTGACCGGAGTGTGACATCTGGTTTCAGATCAGTAGAACCTTTTCACTTGGGAGAAAAACAGTTCAATTAAACCAGAGCAGATCCTCCTCAGTGTAGGAGGTGACCCCCATCCCCAGGCTCCCAAGAAAGGGGTGCTCAGACCGGTGTGATTGGGACATGTGGGGTTGGTGGACCCCTCCTCTGGTCTCCTCAGCACTCCATTTGGCCTAATGTGTTTCCCTCCTAGTGGAGAAAGAAGGTCAAGGGGCTACATGTCTGATGTGGAATACCGGTGTGACTATTTAGACTGTATTTCTCGGCAAGTTTACTGTTGTTAAAACTCTTCATCCTGCTTTCCTTAAATCTAAACCCTCTTCATTTTCCTTTGTTCTCTTAGCCAAGAGAGTTTGACTTTCGAGGGCAAGATGTCAGTGTTGTTCCAGGCAACGTTGGAGGGAGGGTGGTTGCATCACATAGCAGCAAAGTGTTACTGCGGCCTTCCAGAAGTTCAGGCTACTTCCCAACCTTTCTATTGGTGCCTATCTTGTCTTTTGTGCTAATAGGTGATGCTGATACAGATAGTGACATTTGTCTGCCTTCACACTTGGAGAGAAAATACCAGTAACATAGCAAAAAGGTTCTTTCTTTGTTGCCCTTTGTTTTCCTGGCCAGGAGCACGTTTTCCGTCTCGCTATCAGATGAACCTTTCTGGGAACGTGGTGCCTGTTAGCCCAGGACCTCCACCCACACATGGGAGCTCACAGATGATGCCTGAGATGGTGTAACACCCTCTGAGAAAACTCCAGGATGACTAGAATTAACGTGTCTGGAGTTTTCCAAGGAATGAAGGGGATGTGGGAGGCACAGCCTTTTGCTTCATGTGTGGGTTTATACAATGTGGGCATGATACTTGAACATAGATATGGTCAAATAATGTGAATCTCTAACATGTAACATGCTTGGTGCCACCAGGGCTGTGTCAGGCAGTACTGCATCCATTTTGCCTGTGGGCATCCTTCTGGCAAGTATCTGAGAGGATCACCAAAATAAGCATCTCGCTGGAGCCTCTGCTAGGGTAGCAGTAATGTGAGCAGTGATTCTCTTCTTTTGGAAAGGACTGAATCATTGTTGTCAAAGTTAAAGGGGGTGTGGAGCACATGCTTTTCT
This sequence comes from Upupa epops, assembly GCA_013397515.1. Lineage (NCBI taxonomy): Eukaryota > Metazoa > Chordata > Aves > Bucerotiformes > Upupidae > Upupa > Upupa epops. The sequence continues at coordinate 28,285 of VZRI01010343.1, forward strand.
TGGTAGAGGATTAGAAGACTCAGCTGGGATTTAAGGATGGAAATACATGCAGAATTTCCTTTTAAAAAACCCCAGCTTAACTAGCTGGTCTGTTCCTATGCTAAAAACGAAAAGGATCGGTCTGGTGGGCTGCTTAGTGAATTTTTGGGTTGTGTTGGCTCACCCTGTGCCATGGCACTGGCAGTGTGATGAACTGGTCTGCCTCCTCATGTGGTAGAAGTGCAGCTCTGCCGTGGAGATTGTTGCTGATGGTGCTGCAATCATCTTCATTGAAATAACAGAGAGGGAGTACATCACCTGTGGAGAATAACACAGGGTGCTGGTACTAGCATCCTACCCTTCTGGCCTGAGGGAAGGGCTGGAGGCAGGTAGCTTCCATGTGAGTGTGAATTATGCTGATCCACCCCGTTAGGCCAAGACTTCAGCCCACTGACATGTCTGGATTGCAAGGCCAGGACAACATCTTTGTGACCCACTTTGAATTTACCATTTAATTCATCTTCTCCAGTGCTATAAATAATTCAGCCAGAGGCAGTTCAGCGGTGATAAATAGGACAGTACACCTCATAGTGCAGCGAAGGCTACAAAGAGAATGGTGCTTTTTAATTGACTGTTGCGTGGTGACTAGGAGAAGCAGAGAAAACTCACAGCACTGCACACAAACATCACCAAGCACAAGGTCTTTGATGGCTTTGAAGTTTTCTAGAGTAATTTCAAAGCACTGCGTTTCACAGTGTTGGAGATTTGAACCAGAAGACGACTTGTGATCCCAGATTCTTTGCACAAATTAATTTCAATTCATATGTCAATTCATGCGACAGCTGTGGAGGTTCTGTTTTGTATCTGGTGTGGTCTTGGTTTACTTCATTCTGCTTCAGTGCAAGCCTGGTAAAATCTGAAGGCTGTAGGTGGGGAGTTCTGTAGCTCTTTGTTGCCAAGACTTGTACTTAGCCCACACCTGCCTCACAATTCAAAGATGTTTCCTTTGCACTTGACACCCGGCACTGTTGTTGGGTGTCCTTACTGCCCAGTGTGAGCCAAAAGCAGGAGCGACAGCTGTAGATTCACAGTGTTGGAGCCTAGAGGGGTCCCAGTGATCCTGTCTGCTCAAAAGCTTGTGACTGATTGCCATCAGCACCCCTGGTCTCAAGAACTGTAATCTCCACTGGGCTATAAAGTGGGCCTTGAAACCGGGGTGAGCTGTGGGAGGCTAGGGAAGGTAGCACATCCATAGCATCAAGTCCAACCACCGCACTACAACCCCTAACCAGCATGGCAGATGCCCAGGTGTGCGGGAGGCTGGGTGTTTTGGCACCAGAGCAGCCCCACAGCATTCCTTTCTGTGGAGAGCTGGTTACAGCTTTCTGGCTCACTAGAGCTGCAGTTGCCTTGCCTGAAGAACATCCCGTGTGTTAGAATTTTCTGCTCGCCAGTGCATTAGAGCTTTAGAATGACTGTGGTTATTTTAATGTGTGCCTATATTCAGCTTAATTTTCAGTGGTCTGCTAGACTTCTCTGTAGTTGGCTGAGATCTGGTTCAATAAGCACCCGTGTCTGGTTTGACTTGCAACTATGAGAAAACCAGAGCCAAGAAATCTCAGGACCTGCATTTGTAGGCTGCGTATTCTGCACTGCTCCTGCAGCAGGCGTGCTTTTTCCCCAATCCCATCCAGTCCCAGGGTGACTCACAGAAATGCCTTGTTTAATTTCATAAGCCTGGGAGTTATTATCAGGGTCAGGGGTGAGAGGGATAGAGTCGGAGAGGAGGTGAGAAACTTCTTGACTGTTAGAAGCCCCAGGGACTCTAATGATAAGGCTTCTTCAAACCTGTGTCTTGTGTTCCTCTGAGAACTGGAAATGCTGAGTAGCCTACCATTTCTTGCTTCAGCAGGATCTTGGCCACTACTAAGGGAGGCATTGTGAGGCACAGTGTGGGAGAGGAGGGGAGAATGTAGGCGTTGTGAGGCACAGTGTAGGAGGAGGAGTTGGTTCTGTGTCCATAGCCAGCCCAGCTCTAATGTATAGCTTTGGGAATACTTTACCTTATTGAGGCCAAGCAACTGACAAAGTGCTGACTCACAAATACGCACAATTCATTGTGAGAAAAGACCCAAGAGTCAGACAGGCAGCCAGCCATTAGTTTCTGGACTCAAGAAGAAACTGTTTACGCCAGCAGCTACTCACAGTATAACTGTTCATCTAAATCCATAAATCCAGCGCTAAGCATCAAAAGGGTTAACCATAAACACAGCCTAGCCTGGCATTGTGTCTTCGCTGAGTGTCGCTGAAGTAGCGCTTTCCAGTCTGATCTGTGTGGTTGAGCTCCAGTCACCTGAAGGTCTCTCTGAATTCAAGCCAATATCCCCCTGAGGCAGCATGGATGTTTTCTTCTGACTCTTTCAAATGTGGAGTGAGAGAGCAGTGACTAGAGTAACTCTGGTCAGCTGCTATTTCCTGAGTTCCAAACTAGGGGCTAAGGTTGCATCCCCTCTGACCTCAGCGAAGGCAGACAGTTTTGCTCATGGGCTTTTTTCCCCCTCCTTGTTAATGGTTTTAACTGTACCACCAGGAAAAACGTCCGTCATTGCCTTCAGCTCCATGTAGCACAACATCAGAGAAAGAGCATAAATTCAGCGGGCTAACAGGGACAAAAGGTCATGGAAGCAGACCTTGGCAGATGAGCTGATATGCAGAGGCTGGGCAGTACCTGGGTGGGTAATATATCACCTGTGCTGTAGAGTGAGAGGCAACCTTCTCTTGCAGCTGAAATGGAAACCCCTGTAATAACAGTGGTGGAATGAGGTAGATAGGAACGGGAAGGCTGTGGGCATTTGCAAATGCATAGGTAGGGCAGGCAGTGCCTCTGGCTTTTTCACTCAGGTGAGTCTAATCTCTAAAACCACCCTCTCATCTCAACAAGGGATGCTGAATTCAGTATTAATTTTCAAACTGTTTGCTCGCACAGTGGATAAGATTTGGTCTCTGGAAGTAGGAGCAACTGAGGCAGCTGGGGTTGTTTAGCCTAGAGAAAAAGAGGTTGAGGGGAGACCTTGCTCCTCTCTACAAGTACCTGATAAGAGATTGCAGGGAGGTGGGAGCTGGTCTCATTTCCCAAATAACTAATGATAGAACAAGAGGGAATGGCCTTTAGTTGTGCCAGGGTTGGTTAGATTTCTTCACTGAAAGAGTGTTCGGGTGTTGGAACAGGCTGCCCAGGGAGGTGGTGGAGTTGCTGTCCTTGGGGGTGTTCAAAAAACATATAGATGTAGAGTAGGGAGCATGGTTTACTGGGTGTGGTGTCACTGGACTGAAGGTTGGACTTGAGGAGGTCTCTTGGAGGGCTCTTTCAGCCTCAGTGGTTCTATGATTCTGTTCTGTGACCTGTTTGTTTAGGACAGGAAGCCAAATGATAAAAAGCCAAACCTCTGAAAGAAACCATCGCCCTGGTATTTCTCCCCGACAAAGCAAACATCTTGTGCTTTTGTCGTCCCTGGAAGGTGTCTGCCCTGGCTGAGCGTGCCTCTTTGCATACTTTTGGCTTTCAAAACAAGCATCCCCTCTTTTGCCTCTGAGAGTGATGACCTTATAGCTCTAGCCTTTATGGGTTCTCAGGAATGAAGGTGACTCGTGCTCTGTCAGCACCACTGTAGGCAGGGAGGCTTGATGGGGTGGTGTTGACATGATTTGTAATCAATCACGTCATTTGCAAATGGCTGTGCGGTGTTTAGACAGGTCGTGGCATCGAAACAGTGCTTGAAATATTTGGCCTTGGGTCTGTCTCGTGTTTCCTCTGCAGCAGTGTCCGTTGTCTGCTTGGCAGCCCTGTACCCACCTTCGTGGATTTTCAAGGCTGAAAGTTGCTGACTCTGGTTTGCAGGTCAAAGGATTCCGACAGCTTAGGAAGTTGTCTTGGAGGTCTTGAGCAATGCTGGCACGAGGTTTTAATCTCAGTGGAGCGGAGACTGCGTCACAGAGGTTGGGTAGTGGAGCAAATGGTGTTTTGCAACCACATGTGGAGGGAAGGGGATCCATGTCAGGCTAAGACCCTCCTGGGTCAAAATGCACTGAACCTGTGAGGCTGTCCTGCTATGTGTCCAGTGGGACCACAGCAAGATATGCTCTGCACCAGTGCCTTTCTCTAGCAGGTTCCAAAAGCAGAGCTGGGTTCAACTATTGCTGAAAAAAACAAAGCTCCGTAAAGCCCAGCCCTGGGTACTAAAGCAGGAAATGGGGTCTCATGGCCCAAACCGAAGGTGGCTTTCTGAGCGGAAAGGAGTTCTGTGACCATCTTAGAGGGGGTGTGGTTTCTTCATGCTTCTGTCTGGGGTTGTTTTGCCTGGAGAAAAGGAGACTGAGGGGAGACCTCTTTGCTTTCTACAACAGCCTGAAGGGAGGTTGGAGCAAGGAGGAGGACAGCCTCTTTTCCCTGGTGGCATGCAATAGGACTAGAGGACACGGCTGCAAGGGAGGTTTAGGGTGGGTGTTAGGAAGAACTCCCTCACCGAAAGGGTTATCAAACTTTGGAACGGGCTGCCCAGGGCAGTGGTGGAGTCACTGTCCGTGGAAGGATTTAAAAAGGCAGATGGATGTAGTGCTGAAGGACATGGTTTAGGGGTGACCTCATGGTACTGGGTTGAAGGTTGGATTTTATGATCTTGGAGGTCTCTTCCAACCAGAGATATTCTGTGGCATTGCCAGTACAGCAAGCATTTGTGCAAGAGCTGCCACAAATGATCTTCCTCTCTCCTTTCCCCGTCATCGCTGCAGCTGCATCCAGCTTTGTAGCTTCCCATAATAGCAGCTGTACCCAACGCTGTAGGTCAGGCTCTGTAATTACAGTGCCCCACGTGGAACAACAGGATGAACGTACTGTGCACTGAGGGGCCCCGCTGCGTGCTGAGAACAGTTTGTGACCACCCAAACAGTTTGCCTTAGTGGTGGTTTGTTCTTTTGCCATCTCCAAACGTAGCTGAGAGTCGTCTCTCTCCTTCTCACGCTCTCGTTACCTTCTCAGAGGGCAGCTGCAGTCACCCATCAAACTGCTGCTTTTTGCAGAAGAGTTTAGAAATGAAGACAGTGGGCAAAGTTTCCATTTCCTTTGCCGTCCTCTACAGCCAACTTTTCCAGAAGTGTCCCAGGAACAGGTCCTGGTGTTCTGTAGAGTCCCTGCATAGCACTGGGAAGCTTGAACTTTGTGCTGTGAGGCTTTTGGTCACTGCTAAGCAAAGTGATTGCATGCGCTTTGTGGCCGTGCTCTCCCTTCTGCAGTGAAATCCCTCGTTGCCGTAGATATTGCTTTGTCTGGAGAGACGTGTAACCAGAACGATTTTAAACGGCCCCTCGTGGGTCAGTATTTCCACAGGAGCATTAGCACTTCCTTAGGCTTCCTGGAATTATTGTACTTGTCCTTGAGATGAGGAGTGTGAAGACTCCAGAGCTTCAGCCGGAGAGGCAATGGATCGTAGAATCATCACAGAGTGATGGAGCGGCTAAGGTTGGAAGGGACCTTAGAGAGTGTCTACCCCAACCTCCCTGACATGGGCAGGGAGCCACTCTGTTGGACTTGGTCGCTGAAGGCCTCAATGGATGCCAGTCAGCTGTAAGGGAAGAAGGAATACATCTTTGTAAAGGATTTTGCCCAGTCCCAGGGAGATAAAGGAACCTTTTTCCTCTCAACAACGAGAACAGGTAGAGATGTCTCTGTTGTTTACTCCTGACAATTTGAAACGACTCTTTCTTGACAGTTCTGGGTGCTTTTTTGGGTTCTTTTGGAAGAGTGCCTTTCAGCCCGAGGTGTTAACAGGGTGTGTCGTGTGGCAGCTCCTAAATGGACTTGTGTTCCGCGTGAACAATAGTCGTTACTGTTCAAGGCAGAGATTTGATAACGCATGCCAATGGCTGCTGCGGGACACGGGCAATTCTAGTGGAGAGGACTTTGCAATTTCTAGCCAGGAGCAAAACTCCTGCTCCTTGGCTTATGAATTTCACTAGGTGGAACTAATTAAAGGGATGTTTCTTATTACTGAGATGAGAAGCAGTCCAGGAGGAGTCCGTGGAGGTTTGTGCACTGCAGCACAATTGCTCTGCTTTTAAATGCCGCGAACGTGTTGCGTCCTGTTTCGTTCGACGTTGCCGTGTTTCTCTTCACGACTCGTAGTGCAGCACTGGCAGTGAGCCTAGCAAGTTGGTTATGGGATCTAGCGTGGGGGATGCCGGTGAATTGTGTTCCAGGTGCTGTGCTTGCATTGCACCACCATCCATGAGAGCATCCAGCAAACCCTGCTCATACTGCCCAGCAAGCTGGTGCAGAAGCGGGCCAAGGCAGGCTGGAGTTAGCACTTAATTTGTCACATCTATTAGCCAAGCTCATTTAATATGGGACAACGTGAATGGAAAAGCTTTGCTAACACGCACGTCTTCTCTGGGCTGTCACACTGTGGTTTTAAGCAGCGTGTTGATCCCCTCCAGCCTCTCACCCGTCCCCTGACAGACTTGCTGCGCTGCAGTCATCAGACCCGCACAAAAAACAGGCTGATCAAGTAATCGTCGATAGAGATTGCACGTGGGCTCTGATTCCACCCACTGATGGGAAGCGAATACATTCATCTTTGCGCCGAGGGGACCTGGTGGCGAGGAGGGCTATGGCAAGTGGCAGCAGCTTTGCCTCGGCAATTCAGCTGTTGGTTTCTCCAGTACGGCCCAAGAGCTCAGATCTCTCCCTCTGGCTTCAGCTAATTAAAAGTCAAGGGCACCAGGCTGCTATGTGGCCTATGATGCTAGAAACACCGGTGGTAAGTCTCAGGAAAGACTATAGCTGATGTAGCATTGCTCCTCATTTGGTCTTCTTCAGAGTGAAGCATTCCGAGCAGAGCAAGTAAAGCTTTTAGGGGTTTCCTCCAGGTCTACCTGGACATTTCACTACCAGTACAGCCAGCAGGGCACAAAATGCATCTGGACAGCGGGCTACGTCAACCTGCAGGCTTTATCCCAACCCCTCTCCCTGTAGGACAGGTGGAGTTGGAATTTACCTTGTTTGCCTTTCTGATTTCATCTCAAACAGGACAGGTGGTTTCTTGCAGCTTGGTGATGAAACCGTAATGATGTTTGGGAAAAGCATCACCAGAAGTCTTCGGGCAGAAGAGATAACTCTGTTAGGCAAGGATGTTTGTCTGCAGTGCCTACAATAGTCACACGAGTGGATTCTCGTGTCACTTACGTGCGTGCGTTTTGCAACACAGACCCCAAAGGGGACGTTCTGCCGAATGCAGATCCACTGTTGGTGAACTCACACCAGCAGCTCTGTGCTCTTCGCACTTAGAGACTCCTGTATTTGTAGTCACACAGTCAGGCACCTGGCGCTGCCTGAGCACTGGATACGTGGGAAGAGTGAAATTCAGCGAGATGCTAACACATTACGTAGGTTTTTGTTTTGGTTTTTTGGGTTGTGTTGGCTCACCCTGTGCCATGGCACTGGCAGTGTGATGAACTGGTCTGCCTCCTCATGTGGTAGAAGTGCAGCTCTGCCATGGAGATTGTTGCTGGTGGTGCTGCAGTCATCTTCATTGAAATAAAAGAGTGGGAGTACATCACCTGTAGAGAATAACACAGGGTGCTGGTACTAGCATCCTACCCCTCTGGCCTGAGGGAAGGGGAGCACTGGCTAGAGTCCAGGGAAAAGCAAACCAAGCCAGAATTGTGACCGATTCCTCTACCCACTAACTGGATCTGGGAGCTGGTGCCACTGAGCTGTGGCTGTGTGAGGGGTGTTGTGCCTTTGTACATCACATAGGGTCAAGGAACAATTTAGGCTGGAAAACAGCTTTAAGATCAGCAAGTCCAACCATGTACCGTATTCTAAGTCCATGATCAGACTCACTGCTGAACCGTATTCCCTAATGCCCCCACCACCACCCATTGGCTTTAGAGCATGTCCAGGGACGGTGTCTCGACCATCTCCCTGGGCAGCCTGTTCCAGGGTCTGACGATCCTTTCAGTGAAAGTTTCTCACGTGTAGCCCTTTGAAGGTTAAGAGCAAGGACAGGGGGGTTTTGCTCTGCAGATAACTACTCAGCTCAGTGAACGGTCCAGGCGGTAAAAATAAGGCTAAATGAAAAATTGTAGGGTGAATTTGGCCTCATAATCACACACAGATGATTTGTTGCTTGAACAGAATCAGCTGAAGATAAACAAGTCGACAATGTGCCTCAGTAATGTGAGTGATTTCTCTAGCAAGCCCCATGAAAAGACCAAGTGTCTGCTCTGCAATCTGCGATCCCCTTCGCTGTTAGACGTACCCGCTGTAATTGGGGTAGTGCCTGTTGTCGGGAAGCTCTCGCAGCCACTGTACAAAAACAGCGCAGATGGCAGAAACCAACTCCCCGGCACAGATGTCCTCCTCCGTTTGCTGTACGGTACCACAGCAGTCAGGTGGGACTGGCGGCAGCAAGAGATGCTCTGGGATAAATGGCTTTCCCTCACTGGTAGCGCCACGTGGGATAAAATGTCGCGGGGTTTTACTCCCCAGAGAGTTATTGTGCCCTGCCTGACCCTCTCCCAGCTTTGGTTTTCCGTCTGTAGCCACAGCCACAGTCCTGTCCGCCTCTGCACAAATGCAGTGCCTACTGTTAACCGTTATCTGACTGGTTTATTCCCTGATCCCGTGAGGCTGTGCCGGGCTGCCGTGTCTCATGTGCACCAGTCTCTTGCTGAGTTGGGCCGCTCGGCGTCAGAGCACGAAACCAAACCTTGGGTGTGATGATCTTCTCCGGCCCCAGTACTGCTGTGACTCTGGTGATTGGGACATGCTGCAGCTTAAGGCAGTAACTTGGAACATACTTCTGTAGTTTGGGGTGTGAATCCTTCTCTCAATGTAGGGTTTGTTTTATTCTGTGTGCTTCAGCAAAGACAGAAACCCACAAGTGGGTAAAGGCCAAAGCTGATTAGGAGCCGGGTCAGCTGGCCCAGGCCAGAGATTCTTGCTTCGCAGAATGGCCAGTGTGGAAGAGACCTCAAAAGATCATCTAGTGCAGCTGCCCTGCCCAGGCAGGACCACCTAGAGCAGGTGGCACTGGAACTCATCCAGGCAGGTTTTGACTGCCTCCAGAGCAGACTCCACAAGCTCTCTTGAGTAGCCTGTCTCAGAGCTTTCACATTCACAGCAAACAAGTTTTTCCCTAGGTTTAGCTGGAACCTCCTGTGCTCCAGCTGACAGGACACATCAGCTGTACCCCTCGCCATAGAGCTCTGTTGCGTGGAGCAGCCACAGTATTTGGGTGACTGGGCTCGCTGACTGTGCTGCATGGATCTGCGCTTTCTTTTCGGTATGACTGAACAGGGATTATCCTTTTCAAAGTGCTCTGAGCTGGGCGATGGCAGGCGTCGTGTGGCCAGCAGGGGCCACAGGAATGTGGGTTTGAGGGAATGAAAGTAGTTGTCTAACACCTAGCCAGCATCTCTCTCTTACCCTTATGGCAACCACCAGAGGTACACGATCTCAGCGCCCCAGGGAGTATGCCTGAAGCAGCTCCTGGATGTTGGGGAACGTGTGATAGATGATGGAGTTGTGGCTTTCCTCACCATGGTGAGGGGAACTCATGGCCTCATTCATGGGCCGGGCAAGGGTCCAGGACTACCTGAGGGAGAAGGTGCTCAGAGGTCTTACCTGTACAAACCAAGCACACATGCAGAGCGCTTCCTCAGCCTGTAGTTTAGCTCTTCCATAGCTCTGCCATGGAAGGATGTGTAGGCTTTCTCTTGATCGAGTGTTCTGTCAGCCAGGCCCTCCTGGCTCTGTCTGCGAGTGCAGACAGCCCGTCTCGGAGGGCGTCACTGTCATTTTGCAGCATGTATTTTTCAAGGACACGTACTGCAATGACACGAGTTGCCCGGTGTCATCTGTGCCTGAAAGGATGCGGCACTCAAGAGTAAACACTTGGCAGAAACGACAGCACGGGAATAACTTAGCAGTGCAGACCCCGGCTCGCTGAAGGGGGCATGCTCTCCGAAGGCAGGCGGGGAAATGTGCTACTAATGTTACGAGACAACTTCAGCCCTCCCTGCCTTTCCGTTTTGTGGCTGCCAGTCTCCCTGGTTGCTCTTAAAATAGGAACGCCTGGTGCCGGGAGTTATTCTGGGGGCCTGCAAGGAGGAGGAGGAGGGGAGAAACCCCCTCTCAGCACCGTGTCTGTCAGACATTTCGCAGAAGCCATGCTGGGAATTGCATCCGAGTTCATCACCCATACTTGCTATGTATGTCACTTTGTGAGGGCTTCGTGACCTGGGTGTGTGGTGCCTTTCAGTGTTTATGGAAAGGAAGGAAAGGGAGGAATAAATTTAGGACCAGTCAAGCTGGTAAGGACATGTTTGAGTGGTCCAGAGGAGGGACACGAAGGCAGTCAGAGGGATGGAGCTCCTCCTCTCTGGAGATAGGCTGCAAGAGTTGGGGCTGTTCAGCCTAGAAAAGAGGAGGTTCTGAGGAGACCTGAAGGGCACCTATAAGAAAGCTGGGGAAGGGCTTTTTATAAGAACTTGTGACAGGATGCAGTGAAATGGCTGTAAGCTACAGGAGGATAGACTTAGATTAGATATTAGGAGGAAACACTTTAGACTGAGCGTGGTGAGACACTGGAACAGGTTGTTCAAGGAGGAATCAGCTTGAGTGCTGTGTTCAGTTCTGGGCCCCTCATGCTAGGAAAGGCATGGAGATGCTGGAATGGGTCCAGAGCAGAGCTACCCAGCTCAGGAGGGGTTGAGAGAACCAGTCGTGTGAGGAGAGGCTGAGGGAGCTGGGCAGGGTGAGTTGGGAGAAGAGGAGGCTGAGTGGAGACCTCAATGCCCTCTCTAACTCCCTTTAGGGAGGCTGTGGAGGGGTGGCCTCTGCTCCTTGGGGCCTGCTGACAGAAGCAGGGGCACTGCTCTGCAGTTGAGGCAGGGAAGAGTCAGACTGGATCTGAGGCAGAGATTCTCTGCAGCCAGAGTGGTTGGGCACTGGCAGGGCCTTCCCAGGGAGGTGGTGGAGTCCCCGTGCCTGGAGGTGTTGAAGAACCGTGTAGCCATGGTGCTTTGTGACAGAGTGGCAGCAGGAAGGGGATTACCTTGTGTTTTTCCATCGACCAGATATTTAGGTTTTTGTGGGTGTGGGGATGGATGAATTTGGTGATCTAGTAGGTCCTTTCCAACCAGGATTGTTCTGTGATTCTGCTGTGGATCTCCCCTCCCTAGAGGTGGTCAAGGCCAAGTTGGATGGGGCTCTGGGCAGCCTGGTCTGGTGAGAGGTGTCATGGCCCACGGCAAGAGGATTGGATGATTGTTAACGATCGTTGGAGTGAATGGTGTGGAAGTGTGCTCTGGCACACTTAACTGCACCAGTGGAAATGCGGCTTAGTTGTTGGGGGATGCTGTCTGTAGTACAGGATAATGAAGCCACGGGACAGACTGCCTAGGAAGCGTGCAGGATATCCATTCCTGCCGACTTTTAAGGTGATTTGAGAAGGGCATTCACCGTAAATGAGGCTGGGTTTCGCTAGGCACTCTTTTTGCTATGCAATGCGGAATTCTACGTTTTTTAGCCCAGGCTGAGTCACACTGTTTTGCAGGGGATTTCCTGAATCGCTTCCTATGGTCCCCGATGCGTGCAGCAGCCTGCACGTGACTTCGTGTCTCTACCAAATGTCCTTTTTTTCCCTTTCCCAGAACGCACTCAGACTTGAGAGAGGGGACACAGACCGCTACCCAAATGTCCTTGTGGTCCAGTCTGGGGGGAGACTATGGCACCGAGAACTACTTTCCACCTAGGCTTTTCCAGTCGCCTCAGGTAGCTTGGTGTAGCCCATACTTACCCAGCTTTGAGGAGTTGCTGGTGACATCAGCTGATTCTGTCCCTGTCTCGTGGGAACGGTCTGGATCGATCGGGTGTGGTACAGTTAGATAGTGGACGCACACTGGCTGTTAATCAGCTTGCTTGCTCCCAGGCATTTACAAAACGGTCTGTGATCTGTTCCAGGAGGGTTTGTGGAAGTGAACTTGTGCAACGTGAGCTGCCAGAGTTAATCTTGGATTTCTGAAGCCCGCAGAGCCAACCCACCCTGTGCCGGGAGTACCGCTGGCAGAGACTTGCTTTAGGCCCCGGATATTTTTCATTTGCTCTGAGTTCCAGAATAATAGGTTCTGTGATACTTAATTAAAGCAATTATCTTTCCTGCCCGTGTGGAAACATACCATAGGCATTTTGCAGGTAGAGCAGGAGTGTTCACTAGGAAATGCCAGAGCAGCTCTGGAAGCTGGTGGCAGAGCTGAACTCACCTCTCCTTAGACAAAACTAGCTCTTGACGTGCTCACTGCGGCACTTCTCAGCGTCACGTGTGAGAGGAGGATGCCAGGCCTCTTGGGTGTCAAACAGGGGATCTTGGGTGCTGTGGGGATTAGGGGTGACTGAATCATTTGGGTAGGTCGGATCAGAGTCTTGGTGGCCAGTGCCATCACTCTCTGTTCAGACCTTAGCTTACCTGCCTTACAAACAGTTATCTGTTTCTGAGGGACTACACAAAGAGTCCAGGAAGAATGAAGGCAAAAAGGGAAACCCCTAGAGATCTGACCAGTTATTGTTGTTATCAAGTTTACTGTTAGTTGTAAATGGAGGATTGATGCATGTTTTTGGGTGTGTGGGCAAGGAGGGCTATTACGGCCACCTCCACAACAGCTGTGACGCACTTGAGCGGCTCTTCACCTCAACTGCTTGGTCTGCAAAAGGACAGCGTCTCACAGGGTCTGCTTTCACCGCTTCCCTTGCTGCTGCGCTGAGAATGTGCTTCAGATCCTTAAGCATGATAAGAGGTTGTACCAGCAGAGTTCTCTTCAGCTCTGACGGACACGCTACTCCCTTCACGATGCAGGGGATTACTCTTGGGGATAATTTGCCTAGTGAGAGTCTACTGGTGTTTCAGGGAACGGTGGGCATTGCGGTGCGTTGTTTTTGTGCCTCACAGCTTGTGCTATTAAAAGGTTGCAGCTGATACAGAGAGGATGCCAACTGGATTCAGAGTATTTAATCAGATTACTTTGACTTTGGCATCTCTCCGTTGGGTAGGTATAAAAGTCCCTATTAAATTTAGGGCAAATTTTTCAAGGCTCTCGTAGCATTAGCTTGAAACCTCAGGAATCGTTTGGAAAGGAAGGAATATTTCTCGTCTGTGTTCTTGCTCTCTTTTCCTCTAGTCATTTTTTTCAGAGGTTTCACTTGCACAGCCTCAGGATGGGGTGCTGAGCACCTGTTGTGGGACCTCAGAGGGAGCAGATAGTTTTAGTGCCTGTTGTCCACATTTCTCAAGGTGAGATGAGATAAACTCCCCAAATTACAGTGTAGGCAGCACCCTGGACTTGGGGGAAGTGAGGGCATGGGAGCCACTGGCCCAACGTCTGGTGACCAGCTCCTCTTCCCTACCACTTGACCTGAGCCTCTCCTGTTTGTGGAGTCGTGTGGGCAGGATGTGTGCAGCGTGCAGGCAGTGGGTCCTGCTGCATTTCACAGGAAGAAGTCAGGGCCAGAACAGTCTGCTAATAAACCCCAAATCAACAGTTTTGGACGAGGAACAGACGGATGCTCCCCGTAAGGATGGACAGGGCCCAGTTCCCGAGGGTTTGAGCTTTATCTGAGCCTGTCTGCTCACGCCGTATCAAGTAGGTGCATAGCCGGTGCCTGTGCCAGTGCCAGTCCTGGCTGGATTTATTCTATTTCAGCATCCTGTTACAGAGAAAATGGAACTTCTGCTATGTTTAACGAGCAGAGGCGGGAAGGAAACCCCACTGACAGCATATGGCTTATGACAGCATTGGCAGATTCCTTCTGAAAGTGATGGGCAACTAATGATGCAAGTGCAGGAAGAAACCCAAACTGTCCTCGGCTTTTCTTCTCCCTAAAGTTTGGCTTGACAAGGGGCTGCAGAAGCAACCACAGCCTGGGGAATCGGGGCAGTATTTAAAACAAAGAAAAGAAGAGGTGCTGGGGAAAGGAAGGTATCTGAGTAGTGCCAGCTGGAGGTGAAATCGATCTGGTATTTCAAAATAATGAAAAATCTGCTTTTCCCGTTCATTTGGCCTGGCATCTAACATCAGCACTGCTGCCGCTCAGCGTCGGCCATCAGGCCGTCAGAGAGGAAGCCAGCAGGAGCCCCACCCAGAACGGGACGCTGCTGTGGGATGGTGCTGCGGATCTAGCACCACTGGGAAGGGTGCTCTCTGCAGCAGGGCTACGCTCCAGAGCTGAGACAGCAGCTGGAAAGAGGTCTCATCAGGAATAAAATAACTGGTTTGCACCGGTGGCCACTGAAAAAGGGAGGGGCAGCTGCAGCTGCAGATAAAAGGGAGAGTGATGACAACGGGACACACTTTCCTGCATCGCACCTGCATTACTTGGGCCAGGCTTCATTCAATCTAACCTTCCTTTGGGGGCAGGATGTGGTGTTACCTGCCCAGGGAAGTTCTGCATACTTGGGCACTGTCCCGTCTCTACTCTGAACCTGGTGTGATGCTCCTTTCCTAAAGCAAGACAGACTAATGGCAGGGTGTCGGTTTAATGAGCCGGGGGGACTTGGACATGTGGCTCAGTCAGAGGCACTAACCCAGATCCAGAAATTCCTATTCCTAGCAAGTTGACCACTGTGGCCTTGGTGTTAGAACAAAATTTGAAGTACAAATCAAAAGGAAAAGAGTGTTCGGGGTAAAACCCAACCCTCCTGTGAACTCTGGACCAGGCTTAGCAGGAGCAGTTGCAGTCTGCCTAATAGGACAGGCAGTCAGTAGGCAGGTGGGTAACTAACAGCGAACTGATTTTCTAGGGACATTTAATATAGCAGAATTTCAACAGATGATTTTGGCATAGAGGCGTGTGGAGGGTTATTAGGGGAGCTCATGAGGGTGGGTATCAGTGTATGGATGATTACACGAGTAAAGGTTTGGCACATGGTGAGAAACAGCTTTTGTAGCTTAGGGGAGCATCGAGGCCGCTCCTCACACACAGGTCTTGGTCTGGCTTTTCTTAGACACTTGACTACGTTTTGCACAGACAGTGTGAGTACACTGACGAAACCTGCTGTCACCACAGCGCAGAATTGGGGCAGTTTGGGGAAGAACAGTTTGAGGAGCAGGGTAATATGTGGGAGATGACATGGGATAACACAGAACTAGAAAGGACATGTGGTGCTATGCTCTAGGAAATTTGTCCATTGGCAGTCATCCAGCCTGAAGAGAGCTGAGCGCTGGACTTGGCTGTGGGTGACTATGGAGATCCAACGTGAAGTGGCCATGACAAATGCAAAGCAGCCTCTGCAAGTGCGGAAACTACGTCAGAGGAAGGACAGATACACTTGGTCCTTACTGAAGGCACTGGCAAACCCTGACTTACATGACTCAGATTACTGCCTTCCAAGGCAGAGAAATTCACTGAAATCAGGTGGAGATAGGGACTGGGTTAAGGGGAAAAAATACCCAGCCGCTGGGAAAGGTAAATAAAAAGCTTTGCCTTGCTTCCCTTAGCAAAACTAAGGCTGAGAGGAGCTACACTTGCTGTCCAGTGGAAGAGTGCAGATAACCCCAAGGAAGGATATGAACTATCTAAACTGGGGAGGTGGTCTACACAGAAGCAGAGGGGTCTAAACTGCTATTAGCCTAAGCTGGAACCTAGAGCATGCCTCCAGCTTGAGAGAGCTCTGGGACAGCCTTCAGACAGCCACAAATGCCCAACTGGCATGAAGAGAGAATTTGAGGAAGATGAGAAGGAGCTGTGAGAGGGCACTACATGAGGTTATATGGATTTCATTGCCACCTCTTTTCTGTTTGACTAGCCGGTAATCCTTCGATGCAACTCTGTTTGCTCTGTGCTGTATCAGCGTTTACCTCATTCACAGAAGAGGAAGCAAACCTGAGGAGAAACAGTGTGGTGCCCTCGCTGGTGAGCTGTGAAGGGCAGATCTGCCTCTGGGCTTCAGCAGACTGTTCTTCAGCCATCTTCCATTCATCACTGGGAGTGAGCGCTGAATAACTCCTAGCCCGTTTCATAGTGAAAAGACTAGCCACTCTAAGAGGTAAGACCCTTCCTTTCTTTCCTTGAAACATCATGAACTCTCAAACTTGGCAAGGCTCTTTTGAGTTCGATCTAATAATAAACCCAAACCTTACATCACACAAAAGCAATGAGCCTGAACTTGCCTGAACTTGCCTCGGGGAGCCGAGATCCAAAGCTGTGTCATTCCCTCAAAAGCCGTTCTCCTCCCTGCAAGGACAGGATGTTGTTGTCACAGGGCATCCTTGCTGTTTGCTCAGCCTCCCTTCCTCGTGATGAAATCCCTCTATAGCGACTCTGGAGGTCCTCCTTCAGCTCGGGTTTTGGGCATACAGTGTGCTACCCAATTGCTCCCTGCTCTTTTCTGTGAGTGATTTATGGGGATTCGAGGGACATTGCGACTCAGCACATTCTCTGTTTTCCAAACGTCGGTGCGACGCGAGTGGCACTTTCCTGCCAGTGGGAACCTGAAAGACCTGATGGGCTTTTCTGGCAGCACGCGGTGTTAGTGAAAGGGGTGCCAAGCCACCCGCGGAGCAGGAGGAAGTACAAATGTGTGTTTGCTTTGCCTTCCACTGGGAGCCACAGAAAAAATGTTTTGACTTGATTTTGCAGTTCAGCTTCTCATTAGCACAATGCGAGCGCTCGGCCAGCCGTCAGGAATGCCCTCGCTTCCTTCGCCTGGCCTCCCGTTCGGTTATGCAGCACAACTGCCATTAGACAGACAAGAGCACAGCCGCCACCGCTGCTTTTCTCATCTATTCTTGCTTGTGGTGCCGATGCTTTTTAAAAAGAGAGTGGTCTGAAGTCATCACGAAGCGTTTACTGTGTGAGGGAGGCGGGGAATCTGCCCTGTTTGTTCTAGGTATCTAAATTTAAATTACTAACTTAAGCACATAATCTCCCTAGGCCGCTTATTAAAGGGCTCCTCTTGTGAGCAGCCCAAAGGCTCTCACCCAAAGAGCACTGTTTTATGACGCGCCACGCACTGCGACAGGTGCTTATGGCTGGGCTTTGTTTTACCCTCTTGTGTGCTCCTGTTCCCCGGGACAGTGGGGAACGTCCTCTGTGCAGCTGCATTTGTTACCTGCTGTCTTCCTGGAGTTCATGACCCAAGGCACTGAATTACTCGAGAGCACCTTTTACCTATGCAGCGGTGGAAATCACTGGTGGAACCCATCCATATTTGGAGTCAGAAAGTGAATTTGGACTCCAATTGGCCTGATCCAAACCTCATGGAAGTTGGGAAGGACATGATTTAGGAACAGGTGCACTAAACTACTCCCACTCCGTTTTGCCCATCATCCTATTTGTAGCGGGCATCACCGACAGATGCCTTTGGTGAGTGCTGACATGAGTGTCCAATAGATGTGCTGCTACCTTTGGTCACATCCCAGTCCTCCACAGACAGAAGCCAGCTGAAGTCAGGCCTGGCACGTGAATTTAGTCTCCACTCTACACTTTATAGACTAAATGTATAAGTTTTCTTGCTGCTCATCTAATAGAGATGAGCTGTATCCACAAATACCTTTTGGAAAGCAGCATTCCCATAAAAACACTGAGGGGAATGGTTTGGCTAACATTACTGGCAGCACTTAGAGAGCAGTTACCATGCGAACACCGTCAAACTGGAAAGATTTACTGAGCTGGATCCCTAGGGACATGGCCCAGGATCAGGACTATCCAGTATTCTCACTAATAATTTGTAAGAAAAGGTAGAGAGCCCCTTTGCTGGAGTTTCAGCTAAGAGCAAGAGACACTGAGGAGGAGAGGATTAGCACTCAGGAGATGTCAGTAATTAGAGGAATGGTCTGGAAATAAACAGGATGCAATTTAGAGAAGACAAGAATAAGTCTGCTCCTGCGTTAAAATAATCACCTCCACAGGCACACGGGGGGAGACAGTAGCCAGGTAACAGCTCTGCCATGAGGGAACTGGAGCTGCTTGCCTGCTATAGTGGAGTGATGACTCAGCTGTGCAAGGATGAAACACTGGGATGTGCTGGACAGACGGAGATGCTGCATGTTGGGCACAGAGGGATAAGCCCTTTGGCTGGATCAGTGGGGCTGCTTTTCGGCCTTGCATCTCAGGAAAGACGTGACTGTGGTCCTGAGGGAAGCGGGCTACAAAGCACACCTGTGCAGGGAGACAGTCCTGGAGTCACAAGACAGTTTAGGTTGGAAAAGACCATTGAGCCCAAACAGTAACCTCACTGAACCAAGCCCACCACTATTCCGTGGCCTTAAGCTCC
The DNA here is from genome assembly GCA_013397515.1 of Upupa epops. Lineage (NCBI taxonomy): Eukaryota > Metazoa > Chordata > Aves > Bucerotiformes > Upupidae > Upupa > Upupa epops. Next base: position 46,590 of record VZRI01010343.1, read on the forward strand.
ATACCTACGTGACTTTTAAACACATCCGGTGATGGAGAAGCACTTGTGTTTAGCCCGGGGAAGGCAAGGCTGAGACACAGTCTTTGAGCAGAGTTCGCCTGCCAAAAAGAGGAAGGCGGTGAACTACGCTGTGTCCAGAAGTTCTCCTCTGCGGTTTAACCGCGATTTTCTGTGGTTAGAAAAAAAAGAGAGAGGGAGAGGGAAATGGAGATGGTAGATAAGTTGACTTTACTGCTTTACTCACAAAGTGCCTTGGGGCATAAAGCACATGATCAAACAGGGCCAAGTTACTGCAGCTTAATGAGTTATTGCCTGTTGGCTGAGCCGTGCTGGTTAACCGTATGTGTGCCCTTAGCCTGCCTCTCCTCACGGGTGAAATGAGCTCTCTCAAATTCGTGGGTTCTGTGTAGCAGGTCGGGTGGGCTGAAAGCTTGGCTATGATCAGTGATTGCAGTGCAGCTGACAGGGGGTGACTTCCAGGGGGTGGAAACTTGTCCTTAGTGCTCAGTCTTGGCACGGGCACTGCTGTATCTGGGAGCAATAAAAGGGGTTTGATGAGGACGGAGGGACAGAAAACAGACCCCAAAAAATGCAGTGAGTTAATCCACCGGTTTTTGTCAACGGGAAAGTGGCTCCGCACGAGTGTATTGGAAATGAACAGTTTGCTTATTTTAGGCTGGACATTGGGAAGGTGTTTTTCACTGACAGAGTAGCCAGAGGCTGGGCAGGCTGCTCAGGCAGGTGGTTTGGTCACCATCCCCGCGTGTGTTAAAGGTGGTTCAGATGTGGTGCTTAGCGGAACGGTGCAGTAGTGAAGTTGGTAGAGTAGGGTTGATGGTTGGACTAAACGATCCCAAGCAGAATGGTTTTAAAACAACCCCAGTATCACATGTGCCTACACCATCATCCTTCCCTTCATACAGCTATTGCTGTCTCCCTGCTGCCTCACGCTGGTGTGGGCAGTCTGCAGCCCATTGCTTCTCATCCAGCGTGTGCTGCTACAAACCCAGGTTCTCCTCATGGCAGGAGACTCCTACCACTTTCTGGGAGGCCTCCAGCAATTCCTTTCACCAAACATGTAGATTCCCTGCACACTGCCCCAGACCTGCATGGCCTGACAAGGTCCCGAGCAGTCTGCTAATGATGAACTCTAGAACTGCCTTCCCTTTGCTCACTGCTTTTAGTCCTACCTGCAGCTGCTGCTTGCAACACAGAGACAGATTCAGAGTGGTTTTCCAGTAGGTGTGGGTGGCTGACATTTGCTGGGGTTGTTCGTATCTGCAGCGGCTCACATTTTTTATGTTAGATCAGCAAAGCTGAGTGAGGTTGTAAAGACTTCAAAGCTATTTTTATTTAACACCTCATTGACCTAGCCTGCAGCAGAGCAATCAGGTGACTACAGAGCCAGTTCCTTGGTGGGCATCATTCTCCTCCCGACCTTAGGTCTCTTCATCTTGAAGGCATGAAGCACAGTATTGAAGGAAAACCCTTCCCGTGGGCTGTGGAAGTTTCTCTACCACCTTTCCTTCCTACCCCCACACACATTTTGTGCAGAAATGAACTGACTGATCTGGGTTAGAAGTGAAACCAGAGGTACTAAAATACCACTACAATGATGCTGGGACTTCTCTGTACCTAAGTGATACCATATGTTGGCCTGCTTCTAGCAGTGTTTACTGTGTGACTGCATCGGCTCAGTAGGGCTCTGTCTGGAAAAACAGTCAGGATGGAAAAGAATAGCTGAAGAAAGCCTCTCCGAGCAAACGCCGAAAGAGCTGCTATGGGGCCAGAGCCTTCAAATTTGGTGATCTTGTTTCCAAACGGCTGACCTACAGGACTGTTTATGGCTAGTAAAGGAAGGTTACTGTTCCAGAACGTACTCAAGAGAGGCCTTTGCTTCACGTTACTTGCTCTGTGTGCAGTGACAATCACAAATCCTAGGGGTGGCACCCAGCCAGAACACCGAATGAAGCTTCAGCGTGAGGCTGCATGGCAGAGGACTGTGACCTGCACCTGGAATCTGGCAGGTGGCTCAAAGCCTTGCGTCTGAACCCTACCTGTCACAGAACGAAGTGCACATAGATTTCAATGCTTGCATGGTCCTGTTTTCTGGAGGGCAGTCAGACCAAGGCCTTAGTCCTGGTCTGGAAACCAAAGGTGGCGATGACAGACTCTTGTTGCCAGCTGCATGCACGGGCTGAACAGTCCTCTGACCACGCGTGGTCATTCTGCAAGGGAATAAATCCCGCGGAGCTCTCCGAGTCATGGATGTGCAGAGCATTTGTACCCCAGGACCACTGCAATTATGCAGTTTCTGATGGGAAGCAGGTTTTCTTGAACACCTTCCTGAGATCAGTCCTTTACTCCCAGTGTGAAGCTACAGGTGTCACCTAATCTGAAAGGTCTAATCCCACAGCTCCCTTGCCAACAGACCTGTAAGTTAAACAAAGCACCTGTGAGGGGGGCTCTCAGATAGTTGTTCTGCCATTGTTCTCCTAATTAACACAAGATGGACCTCTGTTATCTTGAATAATGCTGTTGCCACACCTGCCTCAAGCAACTTAACAGAGCATCCTGTGTAATTAAGAACCTATTCTGGATGTTGACAATGGTCCTGTGAAGTTACTCCACTCCATGTACCTAAAAACGAGGAGTAAGATTCCTGAGATTCAGGTGAATCCACCTGAACTTTTCCAAGCAGCTTCTCTTCTGTGACTGAGTTCCTTCCCAGCCATGCTACAGCCCCACAGTGTGCTCTGATGCTACAGCATTCCTGCCTGGCCAGACTTTCCTAGAGAGGTGGGTACTGATCACTTCTCACAGGGAAGCATTTGGTATCTTTCAGGTGGACAGCGTGAGTAACTGGGTGAAATGGAGAAAGGAAAGCTATAGACCTGGGAATCAGGGAGCTTTTATTAGACACAGTTTTCACACAAAATTGATAGACTTTATTTCCATATGCTTGTCGTTTAGCACCCCAGGAGAAAAGCTAAGCTGAGTGACTTCAAATACATCAAACTGGGCAAGATAAAACCCTAGTGGGTGAACCGGAGTCAATACATGAAACAGAGACGACCACGCTGCTTGGGGATGGGGTGAACTCCTGCCTCATGTCACGTGTCTTTCCCATTCCCCACTGCAGTGATGCTAAAAAAGGGACTGACCCAATCCAGGGATTACATGAAGAATGCACTTCAACAAAGGGGAACGCGCGGCCTTTCTAACTCACCCTCCAGCGGCATTCAGGACCAGGAGAGGGCTTGGTCTGAATAGCCAGGATTACATTCCTGCCTGTGTCTAGCAAATCCTATGTGTGGCTGAGAGGAAAAATACCTATAGCCTCTCGCTACAGCGTTTTCTCTACATTCGCCTGTAAGCCAGGTGTCAGATGAGGCACTGGTGGCTACTGAGGACATTTCTGCTTAATAGCATCTCTGAGGTGTTAGTTCTTCCTGCATCTGTGAGAGAAACGGCTAGTCCCAAGCACAGCTCCACAGTTAGGGTACTAATAGCTGTATTGCCCACAGCCACCTAGTTTGCTTTAAAATTCATGATGCAGATAGGCAAGGGTTGTTCATAGCAGGAAAAGTACCGAGATGCAGGAAGACTGAGTCAGAGCTGAGCTTTGAAATGCATCAAGCAACCGTTTAATTAAAGAAGGGAGCTCTGGTATTGTGTTCCAAATGATTACTTATTTATGTGCTCCTCAAACAGGGCTATTTTTAAACCAGATTTTGAAGGCAAGAGAATTTGTGCTTTCATATGCGGGCAGACAAAGTTAGAGGAGCTGCCAGTGCAGCACTGCCCCAGAGGAGCAGGCAAGGGAAAATCTCTGTCAGTCCTTCTGGTTCTTCTGTTGCCTCATGGCACCTCAAGTGCTAGAGATCAAAATAGGCACCTCACTGTATGCAGGCTCGCCAGCCTTTCCCTGCTGTCTTTCTCTGGCAGCTCATAGCCTAGTGTTGTTAGGATATGATCTGGAGGTGCCTGGAGGCAGGTGCTCATCACCCTGGGGTGATGGGCAGGAAGAAACGGCAGTGTTCAACAGGGAGCGGAGAGGGTTGTGCCTCCTAGTGAGCAAGAAGGGCTCTGAACTTGTACACAGTGGATTTCCAAGGGATGAGGTGCAGGCAGGGCTTTCTTCTCACAGTGCTGAAATTAAATTGACGGCAAACCTGGTGTTCAAGTGATGAGCTTCATCCTTCATCAGTCTCTGACATCTGCTGAATGCACTGGTGTGGAGCACGAGGTTCAGCAGGGCACCATTTTCTGCTCTGTTCTGAATAACCACACTCATTGTGAGGAACCAAAGTGTTGGCTCCAATGGATGTTTGAAAGCTTCGGTTTTTCGTAGGGTTTTCGTAGCTGAGAAAGGCCTGAGTGAGCAGGAGCGAATGTTTGCATAGTTCCCAATAAATCTGAGCCCAGCTTGAGAGACTGAAAGCCCAGTGTCTTCCTCCAGTTCCTTCCCTAAACAAAGGGCCAAACCCAAACGCGCTGGAGTCTAAGAGAGAGACTCTCATTGACATCAAAGGACATTGAATGAGACCCAGAGAGGGACAGTCTCAGCTAGGGGCCAGCAGAAATAACAGCATGTGATGTACGTGACCGACAGCCACTAACCAACCACTTGGACGCCAGGCTTTAAATACTGCAAGCAGTGAACTCGCAAACAATTCGCCAAAACGTGCCAAAAGCAGTCAAAGACAACTGTGTGAGGGACCCGCGGGGTTTGCGGCACCCTGCGAGCAGGAAAACAGGCTGCGTTTGTGGAACGAGCAGAGCTGCCTCAGCTCCGAGCTGTGTGCTGTCGAGCCCGGTCACCGAGCTGTAGCTGTTTCTCTTGCCAAAGGAAGCAGGGGAGTGCAGGGACAGATGAACGGAGTTTGGTTTTGCTTTCAGAACGGGAGTGGCCACGTGCATCTAATTTCACTGGTCCTCAACGTCTGAATTACGGGGGGTTTGCTGCTAGCCAAATGCTTCGTGTCTTTCTCTCACGAATGCTGACAAACTGTGGTCTGGTGTTCACCCATATCAGACACAGCAAATCTTACCCGCTCTCTTATCTCCTTCTGATTAGATTACCATAATGCCCTGCTCTGAGCTTCGCCGGGCTGCTCCCTCTGGCAGGGAATGCCGCCGCCGCCGTGAGAGCATTGCGCGCAGGAGGAAATGCAGGGCGTTTCATTCTGACCACACTGGCGGTAAGCAAAAGGGTTAACTAGAAATGGGAATGTCTTCAGCGGGGTTCGGTCGGCAATAGCTACGCGGAGGCAGCACGGTCAAGAGGGAGAATGAGGCTCAAGCCTTTGACTCCCGTTTGCTGCTCGCACAAACGTGTGGGGGCTGCTTGGAGCTTGCTCCGTGCCTCACTTGTGGGCTGTCTCAGGGAACCAAAAGGACCTTCTTTGGAAGGTTCTACACTTGGTGACAAGGGGTGGAGTAGAGGCGGGATTATCCATGCCTACAGCTCAGGATGGTGGCTGAAGCCTGTCAAGAGGTCTGTGGGTACCTGTCGTTTCCTGCACACACCACACGTGCATGTGAGGACCAGAAGCAGGGGAATGAAAGGGCTTTGGTGTGCAGACAAAACGAGCCAGGTCCAGAGTGATGAGGGATCAGACCTTTGCAGACAAGAGAGCACTGAGAACGAGAATTCTTGGGCAAGCTTCTAGTCTGCCTGTGCCTGATGGCAGCTGCCTCAGCTGCTGGTTTGGGTATGAGGGTTTTACCGGATTTTTCTTGGGCTCCTAAGGTGGGATAGCAACAAGAGCCACACTGCTTGTGGGGCTGTCCTGCTGCTGACTGAGCTGCCGAAAGCTCCAGCCCTCCGTGTAGGTAGGTGGTTATAGATGCTCACAGACACCAACCAATACTCAGTCTCAGCGAGCAACTGCCTCTCTCTCTATCAGAGCATCACAAAACGCTCTGCAAACCTGCCTGGACACTGAAACACACTGGACAAATTACTCTTCAACATCACACAAGAAACCAGCATGGACTACAGGCTGCTCAAATCCCCTGCTTCTCCAGCAAGTCCCTGTCACTGAGCATCAGTCTTTGGCCCTTGCTGCCTTTCGGCTGTTAAACCAACTGCTGCTGCTCTCTGTGGGATCAGGATCTTGTCTGGTACTGCTCGAGCCACTCGTGTCACTCATAACTGTTCTCACCTTCAGCCAGATGGGCTTTTGTAAGTGTGTTCAGACCACGATTTTTCTGCAAGTGCTGAGACTGCCTGGTGTGAGAGAGACGGGTGCTGCTCAGAACTGTTGGTTTGCTTTGAAGTTCCACCCTCCTCTAGTGATTGTCAAGCGCATCAGTCGTGCCATCAGGGCTGCCGCTTCCTGCACCCTTGCAGCGAGCACCACATTCTACTCCTCTCTCAGTCACCGCTTCCTCACTCTGTGTTACCCAGAGCACAGACTGATTTCTCTCCTGCCTGCCCAGTGCTTGCGTTTGCTCTTCATGCAATGGCTCAGAGCAGCAGTGCATGCACCCCCTCAGTGGCCGGCTGCTTGGCATGGCACATCCCAGGGGAAGGGCTGCTCCTGCAGGGGAGGTGGGGAGGTGCTGCTGAAGCATCAGCTGGTGCTCTTGGGGATCCCAGCTCAAACTCCAGCTTGCACAGGTGGACACTTTGCTGGGGGATCAGCAGCCCCTCACCTACATGGGGACGCTATCACGGTGCTGGGAGCATCGAAACAGGTAGAGCTGTGCATGTACGCACATACGCATGGAGGCATAAGAAGTCAAACAAGACACTTACTGTGCAGTGGAGGAGTAGCAGTCTGGCTTCTTTGATTAAACAGCTGGATTTACTGAGCTAAACGACACGCCTGTTACTCCGTGCTATGTAGCTGTCACTGGAGGACACACCTGGCCTCCAAAATGTGAGGGAGAAACTATCGTCAGACTGGATCTACGTACAAAAACAGCAGCCAGAAGACTCGGATTCTGACTGACAGACTACCTCAGGAGGCTGCGGGAGAGCAGGTCCCTGGTTTTATTGTGGCCAGCCCCTGACGCTGACAGCTTGTCTCCTGACTGGGCACTGGAGGCTTCTGTTTCTGTTCAGAGCCAGCAGCTGCTGCAACACAGAGTTTGCTCTTTTTTCCTGAGTTCAGCTGAGGAGTTGCAGCCGCTGGAGATGCAGGCCAGGCTCAGGATCGCTTGGAAAAATCACTAATCCAGCTAAGAACAGGATCCATGCGTGAAGCAGAACATCAGCCTCTCACCTAGTGAGCACGGTGGGAGGCACAGCTCGGGCTCTTCAGCTCTGGCAGCGGAAGGTGAAGCTGGGGACTCAGAAATGCTGTCTCATGGCTGTCAGGATTTATCACTGTCATGGAACGGGGGCAAAATGCAGGAGATTAGTGGGACTCGGCAGTGAGACATCACTTGGCTCTCTCTTCAGGTTTTTGGCAGGGCAGGTAAAGGGTCACCCAGCGTGGCTGCTTGTTTCCTGCTTGTGCTGCTACTTTAGAAATTTCGCTTGACCTTCTTTTTGCCCCAGAAGGACTCAGCCAACGGACGGCTTCCAGCAGTGCGGGAGCAATACAAACACCAGCACCCTTCTTCCTCTGACTGCTGGTGGCCAGGACTCTCAGCTTGCCACCCTCCTGATCACCCTCACGCACAGACCACAGTGAAGGGCCACGTTTTCAAAGGTGACCAATTTCCAGCACTGCCCCTGCAGCATCCTGGACGGAGCTGAAGCTTCTAAAAGCAATGAGCACACAGGCTGTGGAAGAAGCCGCTGCCTAGAGAGCCAGCAATGTCGACGCAGGCAACCCAAACAAAGTTCAGGCCGGGCACAGAATTCACACTTCTTCTTGGGAGAACTTAACTCGTAGCAGTTTTCCTGGGAGAAACATGGGACCTCCTAGAGCTGCAGGGTTATCTGAGTCCAAGCTTTGTTTAAGGGACACCGGGAATGGAAATGTGAGGACTGATCCCACAGATCTCATACACAAAACCTGCTGAGTGTTAAGCATGAGAAAAGCCTGCACTACAGACAATGCCCAGGCTGCAGCTCCAGAGTTCTTTGGTCCCTGTTCCACCAGCAGCACGGGGGTGAGAGAAGGTACTGAGCCAGACTAGCAGAAGACCACTACCTACTACTTGCAGCGACGCTTCTTGCTGATGGGAGGCCTGAAGGGGCCTTCCACCGGGCTGGGCGCACATTGTTGCTGGTCCGTGGAGGAGACGGGACCACTGGGGTGGAGAAGGTAGCAGGACAGCGGCAGCCTCAGCTCAGACTGATGGAAGTCGGACCCATGGAGAGCAAAGAGAATGTGGCTGGAGCTGTATCCCCAGTGGCATTGCCCGGGGCACCGTCCTAAATGCATTAAGCAATGATGACTCCCTGCTTTTTAAGCTTAAATCTACTACCTAATGGAACTGTCAGCCTTCTCTCATGCCTTTTAACGTGTGGAACAGCATGAGCCCTGCTGGGTGGACAGCTTCCTGAGTCAGACTGGCAACGTCAGAAGATTGAGGAAAATTCACAGCATCCAGAAAATAGTTTTTGTGGATAAAACAGCGACAGCATCTTCCACAGGAGCCTTCAGACTTAGTTCTTGATCTGGGGATGTGGTTTAAAAGAGCTGAACCGCCATCCTGGGAATCCTGTAGAAGGTGGTGAGGTTCCGTGTAAGGCTAATAAGCGCAGCAGAGGACCATCTCCTTTTCCTTGGTGCTAGACGAAGCTGCTGAAATCTATTCCCGGGTCGGCTGGAGTCTGCAGAAGGGGTGGGCTGTAGCCGCACGAGCCCGATGCAGTACTTCTTCCCAACCCACTTCATCTCAGAAGTGGAATAAATGGAGTTGCAGCCTACACTTAGCCTGTATCCAGGGCTAAACTACATCAGTTCCTCTGTCACCTGGTGACTCCTTCCCAGGGAAGGGAATCAGGAAAAGGAGAGGACGCCCACGCATTGAAATGAAAATGGATTCAATGGAACAGCCAAGCTGATACCAATTGCCAGGATAAAGAATGCAAAGCTCTGTTTAGCCCAGCAAATGTACAGTGGTCACAGGAAGTGGGAGAGCAGTCCCTGGGAGCAAGAGACAGCAGATGAACGGGTCAGAATGAGCCCAAGGGGGAGCAGGAAGCACCCCCTGTCTGAGCAGACGTGCCCCTTTATACCGCGTGCGATGTTTGTGGTCTGGGATACGCCTGTCAGTGATGGTGATGGGTCCTTGGAGAAACCAGGCGGCAGCCTGGGCCTTCTTTCAAGTAGAGGGCACTGACAAGTGAAGGGTGGACATAGCACAGTCCCAATGACCCAGGGCAGCCGCCTCCTGCCAACGTCATGCCGTAAAGGGGGAATTACATCGGGGCTGAGATGGAAGCTACAACAGCTGGAAAGCCAGACCCCCACTTTGCAGCCCTGCTGTGCAGCGGTGATGCCGGGCACACTCAACCTGTCTGATCCGTCTCCGTTAGCTGGGAAGGAAGCACTGCCACGGGCACCTCTAAGCATTCCATTGGGAAGTTTGGGAAAACCATCAAACCAAACAACTCCTTCGCCAGCTCTCTCACCCATTTGGCCTTTGGCTTTTCCCCTGGGGCAGGGCCAGCCGGAGGGGATGGTCCCACAGCTCTTCCCAGGCCATTTTGGGGAACACCAGCTGCATCCAGCTGGACCTGCTGACCATGGATTTCTGCAGTGCCTTCTCCGACGCAAATTCTGCTGGAGCCAGCGGGAGCTTTGGTGAAGAAAGCTGGAAGCCAGGACAACAGAGGAGAATGTTTGTGATGCAGGAAGGCTTTTTGAACAAAACGTCAATAAATGGGAGAGTTGTGGGGCTTCAGAAGCAGGAAGATGAGAGGCTGAGTCAGACAGTGCTGCTGATCGCAGCTCTGCCTGCAAACTGGGAAACACAACGAAAATACCTCATTATCATCTGCCATCCCCAGCACTTCCGAAGAGAAACTCCTGCAGAGGCCTTTGAAGCTCTTTTAAAACAGAACGTAGGCAGACACTCTGTCAGACTGGACCGAGGTGCAGAATGTGATGGTACAAATCCCGCGCCTTGGAGCGGAGCCCAGGCGGCCCGGACTTTGTTCAGCAATTCAGCAGAATCCCATCTGCAGTCCCAGATCGACTGGTTTTGGTAGCAGGGGCACTCGAACCGATCGCTTAACTAAACAAACATTAAAAAGCTAGAGAAGGACTAAGATGGCTGTGGAAGAAGAGGATTCCCTTCCAGCAGTGTGCTCGGGGGCTGCCGATGGCTACGAACTCTCGGATTCACAGAGGCTTTGTTTCAGAAGAGGGTAAGACTGCTAAGCCTTCAGTTCCCGACACATCTCTTTGGAACACGGAGGCAGCGAGAGCAATTAATGAGGAGGTCTCAGGCAGTGCCGACGGGACTGAGCTTGTTGATGCATTTTAATCTTTCACCCCCCTAAGAGAAAGGAAGTGGTGAGGTAGCAGTGCACGGCCACACAGGAGCAGTTACTGGTAATGAAGCCAGGGCAGTGCCATCACTGCTTCGCCTAAACACTCTCGGACAAGGCCTGGGGCTCTGCGCCTGCGTCGACCTAGAAAACGCTGACGGCATTCAGAAGTGATTTGGTGCGATCCCTACTTCAGAGGTCCCTGCCCACTTCCACCACTCTGTGGCTCTGCGGTGCTGTGGTTTTGTGACTGCTGCTGTCACCTGTCCTGCTGGCAGCAGTGCGGAGGAGCTGCCGAAGGGACGCGGCTGTGGGCAAACGGTGCTGCTGCAGTGTGAGGGGATCCGATTTTCAGGGGTTAATTTTGCTGCCTTTAAGCTGAACGAGCATTGTACTTTGAGGCCGGATGCAGCTGCCCCAGCAGACCTTGGGGGCAGCATCCCGACCCCAGCAGACCTCTGGGGCAGCGTCCCCACCCCAGCAGACCTCTGGGGCAGTGTCCCGACCCCAGCAGACCTCGGGGCAGTGTCCCGACCCCAGCAGACCTCGGGGCAGTGTCCCCACCCCACAGGCCACTGGTGGACAGAGTCTGCAGAACAGAATGCACTTTCTGGTTTTAGTTCTTCTTCTCTGGTACTGCCTGTAGGACAAAGAGATTCCCCTGCCCCANGTGAGAAAGGCGCTCGGCCTACCTGCCACCAAAGAACACAGGATAAGCCTGGCCTGGTGCAGCTCTGCCATGGGTGTCCCTGCTGCCCTCCTTTGTCTGAGGGCTCACGTGCAGAACGCAGAGCCAGCTCATCCCGGCTCCTGGCAGCGGGCTGCAGAGAGGGGCAGCTCTTACGCACCTCTTCTCCAGCCCGATCATCTTTAGAGTTGCCAGACAGCAATGAGCTCTTAACCCTCTCCCTCCCTTGCAGCCGTAACCACAAAGGAGAAGAAAAGAGAGAAGGCCCTGAAGCAGGCTTGTCTACTCCAAGAGGCATGACCCCACCTCACCAGCACTGTGTTGCCTCTGTCCCCACCAAGATGCTGTACGCTCGGCCACTGAGAGACTGAGAGAAGCCAAAAAGCCTTTGATGTGCTAGACCTTCATTCCCCCCCCCCCTTGGAATATCTTTCCAGTGAAGCTTCTCTGGTGGAAAGCACAGGGTGAGCAAACATTTTGAACTGTTTATTGAACAAAATCAGATTTTAGAAGCCGTATCATTGTTCCAGGACACAATGGTCGTTACTGTTTTTATTGAGAAGTACCCGTGTGATTTAAAGCTGCTGACAGCACCAGACACTCACAATGAAATCATCTCTGCCGGTCCTCCCCGCGGCTCAGGCAGACACTCATTTGTATGTATGGGTTCAGCCTGTCTGCTGCAGCCGGCCAAAGAGACAGATACTGATGGCATATGTTAATTACAACCCCACAGCTTCCTCTCATTTGGGTGTTTATTAACATGCTCACTTCTGCCCGTGGAGGCAGCTGGCGGGAGATGCCGAGGCTGCTGGGGGTCACATGCGAGCTGCAATCTGGGACCGCGCTGTGCACCAGACTCTGCCTGTCAGCTGGACAGTGAAGCCAGCATCCCAGTGAAGACTCTTTCCCTTCCTCTGCTTGTAAGACTACAGATGCAGATGGAAGATCAGGAACAAATTCCCTCTGCTCCAGGTGTAGCTTTGCTCTGAACCTGGGCTTTCCCTGGCACTTCCCTTGTGTAACAGCCTAAGGAGCTGGGAAACAGCTCAACAATTTGTAACTTAGGGGGATCACAAAGTGCCTGGTGTGACTGGTGAGTACAGCCAGGCACGCTGTGCTGAGAACGGGAGGCATCTAATTTCATATGAAGTCAGAGCAGGTATTGCAAAGGCAAATGCAAGAAACATTTGAGGGACAACCCAAGATTAGCATTTCAGGTCCTTCCCCTCTCTTTTCCCTTCACAATTGTCTTGTGCCATTGGAAAAATGAGATTAGGCCTTATTTTTTATGAAAGGATATCGACTGATGCTTCTAACTCCTCAGCCTTACTGAGGGCTGTCTGTCTCAGAGAGCTCCTATGGAGCACTGGTCCAGGGTGGGCGGTTAATTCTGGACCGTATTAAAGAAAACCCTCCAATGCCTTTTCAAGTCGCTGTGCTCCAATTTCAGGCGACTTCACTCCTATCGCTGTGCTGGCCAGGAGTCACGGCCAGCGGAGCAGGGCTGTGCACAGGCAGGTTTGGCAAACGCAGACCAAACGCACAGGCTCAAGGTATAAACCACACAGAGTCAGGCACAGAGCCACGAAGGAGAGCAGTAGGAGCATCCTGAAAGAAGTCTTAATCCAAAGGCATTTTCAGGATGGGTTTGTCAGAAGCGGCTGTGTAGGCGATGAGAGGCTTTGAGGCAGCACGATGAAGAAATAGGAGTCCCTTGGCTTTTGTTTTCAGGCTGATTTTGACGCGTGCCAAGAACAGGTCCAGCTACACCGGACTATTTGAGGCATCGCTCCCAGCACACGTTCAGCACTGGGGGGCTTCATGGCTCTGGTGACTATGAGTTGTTAAGTCCCCTTATAATACCCTACAGCCTTCACTCACTGGGAAGTAAAGCACAATGAAGAAGTCTTCCTCCTCACTCTTTAACCCCTGTGTGCTCTGGGGGGTTTGTGCCGTTCAGTCACAGATACTCAGAACAAAACGGTGTCCGTGCTTCTCTCTGGTGAGCTGTGCACACAGTCACGGCAGGTGGGTGTGATAAAACGGCCCTTTCCAGTTGGCTGCTTCCTTCCTCCTGATGATCAATTTTGCTGCAGAAAAATTGTAGCACAAAATTAAACCGGTCAGTTGATCAATCAATCAAAATTTAGAGTAAAATAAAATAAAATAAAATACTTAGAGAAACAGAATTGTTGGGGTTCAAAGAGATCTCCAAGATCATCAACTCCAACCCCCAACCCAGTGCCACTGTGCTCGCTAAACCACGCTTCCTAGTGTCACGTCCAGATGTTCTGCGAACACTTCCAGGGATGGCAACTCCACCACTCCCTGGACAGCCCGTTCCGGTACCTGACCAGTTCTTGCTGCTGTGCCGGTCATGATGGGGCCTTTGGCCCTGTGCCGCCCAGTGTAGGACCTGTAAAATGAAGCCCAGCCACGCGGTGCTTCTTCATGACATACAGCACCTCTCCTAGAGCAGAGGGAGGACAGCTCCTCTCCTCCTCCTGTGGGATGCGGGACAATGGCATCGCCCTGCCTGCGCAGGGCTGCCTTCGTGTGGTTTGTTCTTTGTGCTGGCCCCGGGCAGGGATGATGGGGTTGCCTGTGGTCTACAAGGCTCTCAGAAGGGCTGGAAAGGGTGCACTGGGATGAGCTGAGAGAGCCGAACAAACCAGTTGGGTTTTCCCAGGGTTTCCACGCAGCAAAATCCCCATCCAGTCACTTGTCACACAATCTCAAACACAGCCCCCAAAGCATGGCAGCCGAGCGAGGGTGCGTGGTTTAGCAGCCTCTATTGAAAACTACACGACACTTCCAAACCACAGGGCAGGCATTTAATTGTCTGGTCAGACATTGTTCTCACTCCCCAGGCTGCTGGACTGACAGGCCGGTTTGGTTATTTACTGAGCTGCAGTAAAGCCAAAACCTTTGAACACTGCAGCAGAGAGTGGTTTGCATGGATTGTACTCGTCTACTGCATCTGCCTCACAGAAAGAGGCAGCCCACGAGGTGGACCAAATCCATTTCTTTCTTAATGAGAAAGACAGGGCGCTGCATTTGCAATCGCACAGCCAGGAGGTGAGCGTGAAGGACGACGTCCTCTGCAATTACCTTAGCACACGGGCAGTCACATCACCTGCACACATCCGTGGGCAATCACAGGGCAAAGGGGTTGTTCCAGTCTTCTGTGGCTCTGACTCTACTTTCGCATTAATAGAAAGGACAAAGTTAGAGCAGGAATGCCACTGGGTGGCTTCTGCTCTGTGCCGTGGAAGTTTGCCCTGCCCTAAGTGTTCCACAGGACAAACTGCCCTGCGTGAGGGCGTCTGACTGGTGAATCCCAGCTACCCTATGGATGTAGTGCATTCAGCTCTGGAGTCCTCAGCACCAGAAAGACCTGGGCCTGCTGGAGACAGTCCAGAGAAGGACCTCAGAAGTGAGCAGAGGGGTGGAGCACCTCTGCCAGGAGGACAGGCTGAGAGATTGGGGGTTGTTCAGCCTGGAGAAGAGAAGGCTCCAGGGAGACCTCATTGTGGCCTTTCGGTTCTTAAAGGGCATAGGGAAGAAAATGTTGAAAGTCAGGGCCTGTTGCCACAGGACAAGGGGTAATGTTTTTAAACTAAACCGGAGTGGACTCCAAACAGACATCATTTACAATGAGGGTGGTAAAACACTGGCACAGGTTGCCCAGAGAGGAATTCTACATCCCGGGAAACATTCAAGGACAGACTGAATGGGGTTCTGAGAACCCTGATCTAGCTGAAGGTGTCCCTGCTTGCTGCAGAGGGGTTGGTCTAGATGACCTTTAAAGGTCCCTTCCAACCCCAGGCGTCCCCTGATTCTGTGTTCTTGCTCCTGCCTGTTGCCCCCATGTACACAGCCGTGTCCACTCTGAAGAGTCCCTTTCCCCCACGCTTACACGCTTTGTGTGCACACGCTGAAAAACCATTACCCGTCCCGCATCATCTCTGTGCTTGGCCAGCATCCTCGCTGGTCCTAGGTGGAGCCAAATGCACTGGTTATTGGGAGGTGCTACGTACGCAGAAGCCTGCTGGGCAGCCACCTTTCCCTCCAGAGGCGCTCACCATCTTGACCTCAAGGATAACCGTGAGGCAACACCTCAGACACTGTTTCCGCACTGAAAGCTTGACCGCTTTAGAGGCTCATCATTCTCTTCCTGCACCGTCAGACTGGAAACGATATGAGGCTCCATCACCAGTAAAAACACACCCCTAAGTCCTACAGGACTCTGGGCTATTTTTCTCCAGACTCTCCAAGGCAGAGTGATTGTACCAGTCTTGAAAATAAAAGCTATGGATGAGGAAGTCTTGAATCATGAACAGGAAGCACTGCAAGGCTGCTTTGAAGCAAACTGGGGAATATCACAGTCTCACAGTGCTGATGAGGCTGGAAAAGACCTTAAAGCTCATCCAGTCCAACCTAAAACCAACCCAGTAACCCTACCATCTGCCATCTAGCTCATGCCACTCAGCACTTCATCCAGCCTGACCCTGAACACCTCCAGAGAATACAGCAGGGCAGCAGCAGCTCTTCTGCAAGGACAGGCTGTGTCTCTCCCACCATCCACTAGCTCCCTGCAGCAACGAGCAGAACCAATTCACACCCAGACCGGAATTCTCAGTGGTGTTCTAAAAACAAATGCTCCTCAGCAACGGAAGAGGAACCAGGGTAAAACTGGCCATGGTTTAAAACTGCCAACCAGGGTGCACAGCAAGTTTTCACTTGCAGCATGGCAGAGGCAGCACGTGGCCACAGGTGTCTCAGTGGGCAGGGCGGCAGGAGGAGTTAATTGCCCAGGTTAATTTAAACTGGAAGAGATGAGATCACAACAGTCTGGAGGAGTATGAAATGAGGAATAAGACTGGAGGAGGGGCAGAGACCGAAAAGTAACGGGTTTAGGTGAGCACACGTGAGAAGAAGCCTGACAGAGTTACTGAGACTCTGTGAAGTGTGTCAGCCGAACGCTTTATTTTCCTTTCTTTAACGCAGAGGCAAGTGCATCAGACACAGCCGAAAAGCAGTGAGTATAAACATCTCAAAAGCAGTGCTGCGTCTTCAGAACAATGAGACTGCACTGAAAGCATTTTTCCTGCGCACCCTCCTGCAGCCCCAAGAATCTTTGCAGGACAAAGGGCCCAAACCCAGGGGGGGCTCAGTGACTACCAGGTCAGAGAGGGAGCCCAGTGGCCGGAACAGCACCATGTTCATCCTGCACGTGCTGCGTAAGCAGCTCTGCACGCAGGGCAGCTGCTGGTGGCACTGTGTGTGGGCCAACTAGAAGTTTTTAGGAGAGCCCGGGAGGAGTGCCTCCCATGATCTCCCACACATCTGAACTGCAAAGGGAAGATCCTGCAGCGTGTTTGCAGGAACAGCCAGCAGCGAAGGACCCAGGGCAGAGCACGGACTCATGCTGTATGCATCCTTACTATCCTCCAGGTCTAGCTTGGGAATCACCAGTGATGATTACACAGGAGCGGGAAAGCTGACAAGCAGTTCTATCCCAAAGCAAGAGAGTGGCAGTGTTACAGACCAGCTGTTGGTTGTCGTGACGCTGTTTACCTACCTAATACAAATGTCCTTCCCCCCCTTTCTTGTTACCTATCTGCCCCTGCCTGAGGATGCTGTGGGGATAACTGAGGATCAGACAGCTTAGTCTGTTTTTCCCAGGTTGCTGAGCTCCAGACAGGTTGTCTGTAGTGATGCCCACACACTCGAGCCCAGCCCTCACCACTGCTCATCAAGTCCTGGCAGAAGGGTTACTCACACAGGACTCTTACTCGCTCCTTCAGAGAAGCTGGACAGGCCTCCAAGGACACGCTTTGCCTCCCTGAGCACAGGCAGTCTCTCATTATGGTCTGGAAGGATCATTCTCAGAGAGTCAGTGGTGGGATGAACCGCTTGGGGATCTGTCCCTTTGAGGGGAAGATGAGCTTCCAGATGAGCTGGAAGTCCTTCCTGTACACCGTGCTGTCCAACCCTCGCAGGCCTCAGTATTGATCCCCTGAGGATGCTCGTAGAGCCTCCTGGACTAGCTAACGGCTCCTAGATCTTACCCCGCTCACCAGCAAGTCCTCTGCTAATGGCTGTGCGTTGGTGCTAATGAAGTGCAGAACACTGACCACAGAGAATATGGGACACTTGTTCTTTCCCTAATTAATCCAAGAACTAATCACAGGAGAGCATTCTTCAGAAGACAGCCCATCTGAAGCCTGAGTCAAGGTGTGCACACCCCTGTCCCCTCTGTATTCACCTCCAAGTATTTTCCCTGCCTTTTGTAACTCATTTGAAGGCAGTAAAACCCCCTTGTTCTACAGCTGCTGCGTCCTCCCCCATGGCAGCTCGTCCTGTGCATTAGCTCGGTCTGCTATTTTAAATCATCTGGCATTCCTTCTGGGTCCACCCATCCCGCGTACACTGAGCTTAAATTCCTGACCCCTGCAGGGAGACGACATTAGCTCTGCACTTCACTGCCTCTCCCATCTCACCCAAAGCTTATCTGAACGCACACTTGCTCCTAGCCCCGATCTTCCTTCTTCTCTTGGTCACAAGCTTAATGAGAGCTTTGAAACACGCAGAGATGTCATTTGCATGAAAGGCACTGTTCAAAGTGAAACTGGAACCCAGCTTGTGCAGCTCGGCAGCAACGTTTGGAGGCGATAAGTTATGTAGAGACCTTAATTCTTGTCACTGCTTCCTAGGACTCAAAGGCCCACTCTTTTATTCTTTTCTGAAGGATAAGAGCCAGTTTCTCTAGTTTTTCTGGACGGGCAGTAACCTCTCAGCTCTGTACCACGTTACACAAACCCCAGAAGCATTTCCACATTCCTCCTCAGCGTGTGTGTATTTTCTTGAGCATACATCACCTGCCGCCCAGCCCGCACGGGGGGCGGTGTCTGTCGCTTAGGTTGACACACACAGAACAGGCTATTAGGATAAACAGCTGCACTCACCACTTCCTCGCGCTCCAAAGATCTCACATAAAAGCAGAGTCAGTAGAAGCGAATCAGACCAGAGTAGCAGGTAAATGCGAAGTACAAACAGACCTTCGTAACGATTATTATTGCTAATGACCGCTATTAAAAACAACGATAACATTAAACATGGACAGTTCGTGAAGATCCTTCAGCTCAGAACCTCCCCTTGAAAGAAAAGCAGCTCCCAGTGTCCCCCTGGTACAAGTGGGACAGAGTCACAGAAGACCTGACGCCAGGAATTTGTGCTCTGGCTATTGCTGATGCTGATGCTTTCCACGTAGGTCTCCATCTGTGGCCTGCTCGGGGAACGGGATGTGTCCCAGGAGCTGGAGAAAAGCCAGAAAAGGGCCATTTCTTTGTAGCCTTCCAACCACCACTTGCAAAACAAGTCCAGCACAAATGCAAGGGGTTAGTTCGCCCTGCCTCCAGCAACACTGACAAACCCTGGCTCCCGGTGTCCAGAAACAGCGAGTCACATCCTTGCTGGGACACCCTGCTGCCCGTAAGGATGCTCTCCTCATCCTAACAGCTGGGAGGGTTCCCGGCGTGCTGAATACATGGCTAATCCCACGGGAAGCTTTCTGTGCTGTGCTATTTCAGCAGCCAGCCAGGCAACAGCCAATCACTTGTGCAGACCCAAGTGTTTCCCCACTCCCCTGCCTCTGAGCCAGCCAGGGTGAGAACAAACTTCTCATGAATGAATTTCAGCGCACTGAATGTGCCCTTGCCTGGACTGGTGCAACTCCGCCGGCCTTGGGGAGAACTGCTGCAGAGGAAGGCTGGAGGGAGCCAAGAGTTTGAGCCTCAGAGCTGGATTTGGCCCTGACGTTGCAGTCTGAGGCTGTGAGAGATTAGGCTGTGCAGCACTACATACACAATCAAACGTTGCTGCCCCAAAGGCTGGGGACAAAGGCCAGGCCGAGGGTGAATGCAGTGACTTGGTCCATGGCAAGGGTTAAAAACCTAGGAGTCAGGATAGAGAGCTGAGATTGCTATGTCTGTCTGCCCATAGGGTATGGCAGCAGGGCGGAACAACTCCCGCTGTCTGGGGAGGCTGGGCCCCTGCTCATCGCTACACTCCAGCCTCTCAGCAGCGGTAGCCATTTGGTTTGCAGGACTGTGGCACAGGTAAAGCAAAGAGCAAGGTCACAATCCATGAGCAAGCCCATTCCCTCCTGCCTCCACTTTGCCCATGCCTAGAGCTGCTCCTGCTCTGTGGGGCTGCGCTTGCTGCTTTATATAAAGGCTATTTCAGAGAGGAGCGAGTTAGAGAACGTGCCAGGGAAGGGGAAGAAGTGACTTTCAACCCCAAGGAAGTGCATGCAAGCAGGGATGATTACCAGTGATTGCTCACAGAGCGGTGCCTCCCGGACCCACAGCATTCCTGTCCTGTGCTGTTTGCTCTTCTGTCCAGGCCAACTGCAATCATGATCCCACAGATATTGTGGAATTTCATTGCCAGCTAGTAAAACTGGGCTTTAGCAGTGACTGTCCTCTGTAATGACTTCAAAATCCTCAGGGCAGCACATGTGGAGGCATGTGGGACATCACGGCATCACAGGACAGTTATGGTTGGAAGGGTCTTACGGAGGTCTAGTCCAAGCTCCCTGCTCAGACACAGCTGCCTGTGCAGGTCTGTGTCCAGACTGCGGACCCAGACACTGGCAGCAGCAGTAGTTCCTGGGGAGAGCTGGCTTCTGAGAGCGAAGATGGAAAGGTTTCTCCAAAGATGCTGCAGCCAGATGGCAAAGGAAACCTCAATGGCAAGAAGTGCCTTCATGGCTTCTGCACAGGGGAGCAAAAGGGAGGGATCATGGAGCGGAAATGGCTCTTGGCCACAAGTAAACAGGTGGCTCCCGGTGACGCAGAGCTGCCCCAAGGTAGAACAGTAACAGATCAAACTCCAGATGATGCAGTTTCATCTGTGCCCATGGAGCTGAGTTAAAGGTCCTTCTCTGAAAGAACACAAACCAGTGTAGGGGAACCAGTCCAGCTCTATGAGAGGAATAACTGGGATGTAAGAGCCTTTCTCAGGTTTACAGCAGCGCACATTCTTGGATGGGACAAACCTTACGTACTGAGGCGCCGGGTACCAGGCAGAAGCTGTGGACACTCAGGTAGACAGACCTAGCTGCTGCCAGGTCACCCGTCATGCAGTCACCTTTCGTAGCCTCAGAAGAGAGGTGATTAGAAAGACCTCCCTGAAGTGTTTCACCGAATAAATCCCGATTATTCGGGCTTTGTGCAGACAAAGGGATTGTCACCCAAACTTCTTAATGCACATAAGTATTTAAGCTGCCTTAAATCTTAAGGTAGCACAATGTAAGCGTTAAAGCTAACTTAAACCTTTATTAAGCCTCCCAGGTGCTTAAAGCATTTAAGCCAGTTTTAAACCTTTTCCGAATGGCTGCTGCTGTCCATGGGAAGGGTACAGTGCTGACAGACACTTGGTGTGCAAGTGCCCTTGAAGTTCATGTTGTGGCATGATGCAATGCCTTACACACGGCCTTATCACGTCCAGGCTTTCATTTCCCTGCCGTTTCACATCTGGTCTTGTGTTCACGGCGACGCTTACCCTGGCTATCCGTTTTACCCCATACCATGGCTTTGCCATCCTGCTTTGTGACACATACTTTATACCATGGCAGAGGAAGCTGAAAATGAGTTGATTTGGTCGTCTGGGAGTAATACAGGGACACTGTTAAGAGTATTCAGAGACACAAAAAGAGGCTAAGACCCACTTGGGATTCATTCTGGCAAGGGATGCCAAGTTTAAGAAGAACTCCAGTCCCTAGAGGTAAGGAAGTCTGGCCAAAGGTAGACTTCCCTTTGGTTGAGGAGGACTGGGTCATTCCCCAAGTGCAAGTCATTCCCCTGGCCTGTTTCACACATTTCTCTTAATTAAAAGGTGGATGCACCTTGAAAAAGGTTACCGCTCTCATCTGTGAACCCAGGCAACTGGTCCGATGTAGGAATCCACAGTGTACATCTGAGCAGATGAAACCGTGCACCTTACACCTCGGTACGACCCGAGTGTTTCAAATGACCTGGCAGAGTAGTACCATGTATGCTGCAGTGTGCACACGAAGGGGAATGACTTCCTCACCCACATCTTGAGGTCAGCTCTGAAGTCCTCCTACACTCTATAAAATGACTAAACCCGGAGGTCAGTCTAGTTCTGGCTCCTTTCACTGAATCCCAGGCTGTTGGTGTGTCCGTAAGCATGCGAGCATACCCCAGTGGCTTTGACTGCTTTCCGCTCCCCTGCACTTGCATGTGAGGACTTGGTAACTACCATCTGCAGAGCTCCAGCAGATCCAGGGTTTATGGCCAAGTGTCTCCAAGCGCGGGTATGCAGATGGCGAGCAGTGTTTGGAGTCAGTGACCGTTCATGCCTACGACACTCAAGCCACAGGGGATGGCTGCAATGGAGACTGACCTGACTGAAGTCTCAACTGTGTTTCGTTAGAAAGTGCCTCATAAGTCTGGTATTTCGGGGGACATCCCATTGGTGGTAGCTGTGAGCAGAGGTCTCTTTCCCTGTCTCACACGTGAGCAGTAGGCACAAACTCCCACACCAGATGCAAGAAGGCCCTGGTACACCAGCGCTGTGTATTTGAAGACCTGAGCTTGCAAGTTTGGGAACATCCCCCACTGATGAGAGGAGCCAGGTAGTTATTTGTTCAGCCTCTGGGTTAATACAGCCTAAAAAGGGAATGGAAAGTTCAGAAGCTTGTTTAAGAGCTCTGTGCCCAAACTTAGCTCGTGCAAAAGGAATCTGCAGGCTGAGGGAGTGCAGTCTGCCGCACAGCTTCCTCTCATTACCTACTGGGATGAGTTAAGAAATATCCCAGCCCAAACAGAGGCCACACCTGACGAAGCCGAAAGGGAATTGCCACACACAGAGTAGCATCTAACGGATGGTGTAAATTGCAATACGCTTGCCTACTGCAGACTGGCTCATGGACAGTGGGGCTGGTAACGTGACACAGAGCGCAGGGAGCAAAGAGGAAGAGTGCTGGCTGAACTCCTGCAGCCGTGAGGTGCTGCAGTCTCACAGTAATCTTGCTGTCCACCAGGACCTCCAGGGCCTTCTCTGCAGAAGTGCTCTCCAGTTGGTAGCACCCAGCCTCCACCAGTGTACAGGTTTATTCCCCACCAGGGGCAGGGCTTTGCATTTCTCATGCTCAGATTCCTAATGTTGCTGTTGGAACACAGGGACATGTCCCGGTGGGTTTTGAATGTCTCCAGAGACAAGGAGTCCAAAATCTCCAAGGCAGCCTGTTCCAGTGCTCTGCTACCTTCATGGGTGAAAAAGGCTTTCCTTATGTTCAGATTGAATCTCCTGTTCCAAACTATGCCCACTGTCTCTTGTGTCTGGGCACCACTGAGAAGGGCCTGGTCCCATCATCCTGACACTCATCCTTTAGATACTTATAAGGATTTATAACCCCCCCTTCAATCTCCTCCTCTCCCAGCTAAACAGCCCCAGCTCTCTCAGCCTCTCCTCACAAGGAAGATGCTCCAGCCCCCTGATCATTTTAGTGGATCTGTACAGGACGCTCTCCAGTAGCTCTCTGTCCATCTTACACTGCCCTCCCCTCATCTATCCACTGAGTTACATTTTCATAGGAGGTTATCTGCCTTTGCATGCCATCATCCCTGTTTGAAAGAGAGTGATCCTTCCTCTCGCCCACTCCTCAGACACACAAAATGTGCTTATCCCATGAGAAGCAGCAACTGTGATTGGAGGCATCACAGGAAGTACCCATTTGGGTCTGTGACATCAGTTGTCACTGGTGGGGAGTCCCAAACGATATTTAAAGAATTACAGCTCAAAGGCCCTGAACCGGCCCCTCGTACCCTCACCTGCTGCTTGGCCTGAGGAGAGGTGATATTGTTGGTACTCCAAGACACGTCTGCTTATCCAAACGGTCCAAAAGACGTCTTTGCCACTGTTCCATGATTAATGAAGGGTACGCTGCAGGCTGAGCTCTCACAGGGATGGAAACCAAGAGCAGAGCACTGTTGTTAAATTGCTGACAATCACTTTGATTCTGTAGTGCCCTCTCAATAGCCAAGGCAAGCGACCCTTTGGATCGCAGTCAAGAGATGGTTCTGTTTGCTAACCACTGCAGTCATTATTCTGATCACCTATCAAGTCCTGTACTTGTGTGTGGTGCTGCACAAAGACAAAGGGAACACTGCTTTTGTCCCCCAGAGTTTGCACTGCTACTTAAAGAAGGAAAGCATTCAGTCATCTAACAAACTGCGACCCTTAAGGAGGGGTAGAGATTACCCCACGAATTAGCTAGGCAACAACTGTGAGGAAAATGTCTGGGTGAAGGCTGACGCCTTCCTGTCAAACCTCAGCCCCTCCACCCTTGCAAAAGCAGGTGCAAGAAGGCTGTCTCACAACCTGGTTTGCAGGCAGTGATTCCTCTGGAATACTGGGACTGATTTGTTTGACGCTTTCTCTGGCATCGATGGTATCAGAACCGCCAGACAGCCTCTGGGGAGCTAATGTGTTCCTTTCTACTGTATGTTGATGAAGAACACAGATGCCAAGTGCCTGGGTCTCTCAAAAGTCCAACATGATCTGGATGCAAACGTTGGGCATCTAATCTTTTCAATACTGCAATGATCTGCCCTTTCTATTCCACAAGTTTCCTTCTGGCAGTATCCAGAATAAAGCTGAGGTCTGGCCAACGTGTAGAGACGAGTCTACAGCAAACTATTGTTTTGGATTTAATTGACAACAAGGCTGTATGGAAATCTCACAGAACACCTTTATACATCCTGGACTACGGCAGAGCAGAGCTGTGAGCTGAAAAGAAACCGAGAGGCTTGAGACTTCTGTGCAAATGAAATTCCCAGTGCTACTGTGGCAGAGCTAGGAAGTCATGGCAGCTGTCCCGTTTAACCAGGCAGCTGTTTGGAAAGGTTTGGTTTGCTCTGTTTGGGCCGTGGCTGGGATCACGCCGGTATCCACTAATACACCACGGCAGTGTCGTGGCTTCAGTTCAAGCAAGTCTGAACCGACTTAGGTGGCTTGGCCCTTGACACTGACCTATCTACTTTTGTCTGTGTGCCTACCCTGTGTCTCTACAGCATTTCAGAGACACCACCTCTCCGTGTTTATTGTGGCTGCTTGGCAATGCTCGGCTTGGCTTTTGTCTGCGCTTCTCCTGCACAGGCAGTGACTACTCACAACCACAGCTGTTTGAGAGCCCACGGCTGTCTGTCCATGTCAGGACAGCCCTTACCCTGATCTGCTGGAGTCAGCACGATGGCTGAGACGGATGCACAAGTAAGAGCTGTGCTTGCTCCTTCCCTTTTTCCACAGTGTATTGCGACTCCCCATACATCGAGGTCTCAGGTACAGAGCTAGTATTTCCTGTGCTGTATCCTACATGCAGGCTAGACACAAACAGGCAAGAGCTGCTTCGCATGTGCAGGAGCCAGCTGGGCTCATTAGCTCAAGTGAAAAGGAGCTGAACGGCTTTCAAGGTCAGCTCTACCTAAAAACTGCTCCTGTGCTGCACAAAGCTCAAATCTGCCCGCCGACTCTCCTGCTCTACCCCGTTTCCCTGCTGTTTGCAGAACCAACCCCCTTGCTACCCTGGAATACAGACAGCCCAATTCACTCACTCTTTAGGCCCAGGGGGACTGAGGCCTGGGGTCCCACGGGATCACCAATCGGCACTCAACAGTGTCAACAACACACAACCGCTTTGCCGTTTGGTGGGGTGGAGATCAGTGCTCACCACGAGCGAAATCAGCGGAAGCCTGGGCAAGAAAGCAGCTTTTTTCAGCTTTCAAAAGCCACTCGCTGTTTACTACAGGGCATGCATTGCACAGTATGCAGCTTCCTCAAACACAGCAAATTTTTTCTCTTCTATGGTTTCAGGAAAGAAAATATCCTTCTAAGAATAAATTACTGAGAAAGGGCTGAGCCCCAGGAGAAATCTGATCTCAGACTTCGCAGATGCTCACAGTGATGCAAGCACTGCACTCAAAGGAGCGCTGGCTGGGGTGGCACAACTTGGAGGCTGTTTAAAGGTGTGTGCTGAATGCTGAGGAAGATCAGCACTTCACTGATGATGGCTCTGCTAATATGGTTATGCAAAACTCGTCCTTTGATACTCCCAAGGCATGGGCAAATGCATGCAGGCAACGTTAACGATTAGCTACAGAAAGTATTGACGACTGTGAGCGCTGACTCTGCTAACAGTCTTGCATGCGTAAGCAGGCAAAACCTTAACCATCTCATTAGAGAAAGCCAAAGGGCCGGGATCCGGGCAGGTTTTTAGGCACTTGTATCCCACAGAAGTGCTGGCAGCCAAACTCTCCCCACCTAACACCAGGCATGTTACAGAGGTGCACACACTTGGAACCTAGTCGCCCCTGCCTGTGAGAAAATCCAGGCAGCTCTGGGGGTGATTCAGACCTAAGTCACCCCTCAGAGCCATATGTCTCCCACAGAGAGCCTACATCAAATAGAATCATTGAATCATTCAGGCTGGAAAAGACTTTTAAGATCACAGAGTCCAACCATTGACCCAACTGTACCAAGCCCACTGCTAAACCATGGCACTAAGCTCCGTCTCTACGCACCCAGGGCTGGCGATTCAAGCAGCCTGTTCCAACAACTCATGACCCACTCAGTCAAGAAGTTTTCCCCAATGTCTAACCTGAACTTCCTCTGGGGCACCTTCAGTCTTCCAGCTGCGCAGTCTTAGGCAACCAAGAGCAGCGAGAGCAGGCTTGATGCTTTGCCAGCCTAGGTGGAGATAATCGCCGTCCTGCAGAGTGTGGTCCACAAACAAGGGAGACATTTTATGTGAGAGATGGAAGAACATTTACGTTAGCTGTAAACCCATGAAAATAAAGATGGTGCTTTACTCGCTGGCAGTGCGGGATAGAGACATCGGTGTAACCCGAGCCTGGGAGCGGGACGGCTGTTAAACCTGCGTTTTGCCTTCCAGACTTTCCCCATCCAATATGTTTGTTTTCCCGGGGATGCCGAGGGCTTTTGTGCTCAAAAGGAGTTACCTGCGGGTAATGCAAATGGGTTCCTTGGTAGAGCATGCCTGTCCAGTACCTACAGCTCACTGGTATTATTCTAGCCCGTTTTAGAGCACACCGGGGCAAACATTTGCCGCTGCCTACACTGTGGCTACAACTCAACTAACGAGACAGTATTTTCTCTTGGAATTCACTCCGTGGAGATGATTCATTCTGGACAGCTAAATGCCATCAGCGTTGTGTCATCTTTCACTGAGTAAAGTGTTTTCCCATATGCGATAGTGGATTGTTCTCATTAATGGCTGAGCTGTAAAATCTTGCTTTCCTTTTTATTTATGGTACTGGAGGAGGTCCAAAGCAGCAGAGTACATGTGTAAGCCATTACCCTCCCTCTGAGCTCCCCCCAAGTATGCAACGTTACTGTATTTCAATATATTACAGAGATAAACAAATGCTCTACATGCGGGGGATGAGTATAAATCAGACATGGCTCAAAGGCCACGGGGGCTAAGCAGAGTTTGCCGGTCTGAAAATCTCTGGAGCGCAAGGGCCACTGTGGGAAGCAGAGGAGGGAGACACTGTGCCGCTGCGCAGCGCCCCTGCCTCACCGGTTGGGTCACATGCAGCCTTACATGTTCCAGTTCACGGTCCTTAAAGGGCTCTGAATACCAGGGACGGTTTGTGTCAGGCAATGATGCTCCTTACCGCTGCATCCCAAAGCACACTGTGGGGAGCCTTTTCTTCTCAGCATCTGCTGGCTGCTGCAGCACGTCCTTAGTAGGCACCGAAGTTCTTGAAACCCCCCGAGGCTAGGTCCAGATCTTGAGCACTCACGTCCCCACTTCAACACCATTAGCCAGCCACATGTCCTAGAAGCACAGAATCACAAAATCATAGAATGGTTTAGGTCGGAAGGGCCGTCATCTAGTTTCAGACCCCATGACATGGGCTGACGTGGGCAGGGACACCTCTCACCACACCAGGCTGCACAGAGTCCTGTCACTTGAACACTCCCAGGGAGGGGCCAGCCACAACTTCTTTGGGCAACCTGTTCCAGTGCCTCAGCACCCTGACAGTGAGGAATTTCTCCCTCCTTTGGACTTGCTCCAACACTTACATGTCCTTCTTGTACTGGGGATTCCAGAACTGGGCAGAGTGCTCCAGCGAGGTCTCACAAGAGCAGACCAGAGGAGGACAATCACCCTAGAATCACTTGCTGGTGACACCTCTTTTGATACAGCCCAGGGTACACTGCCATCTCCTGTTGAGCTTCTCATTTACCAACACCTCCAAACCCTTCTCCTTGGGGCTGCTCTCTAATCTATTCACCACCCAGTGTATATTTGTGCAGGACCCTGCACTTGGACTTGTTGAACCTCATGCATGTTGTGCTGGTGTACTTCTCAAGCCTGCGGTTCTCAAGGTCCACACAACCTGGTGTCAGACCTGCTGGGGGCACTCAATGCCACTGTCTGTGTTACCGATAAGGATGTTAAACAGTACCGGGCCCCAGACAGACCCCTGAGGCACACCGCTCACAGTGATCTCCGGTTGGACAGGGAGCCATTGATCACAACTCTCTGAAGCCGAATGGTCCACCTGTCAAATCCTCGTCCCTCTATTTTAAAGACAGGGATGTCCTGTAGGACAGTATCAAATGCCCCACGCAAGACCAGGTAGATGGCATCAGCTGCTTAACCACCAGTGCTGTAAACGTGTCACAGAAGGCCACCGGGTTTGTCAGGCATGATCTGCCCTTGGTGAAGCCATGTTCGCTGGCGCCAGTCACCTCCTTGTTTTCCATGTGCCCCAGCACAGCTTCCGGGAGGATCTGCCCCATGATCTTGCCAGGCACAGAGGTGAGACTGACTGACCTTTGAGTTTGCCGTGCCCAACTGCAGCCCCAGCACTTAGGCTTTGATTGATTCTCTGTCACACAGGGAGTGAGAAAAAGAAGTGCCTCCTGTGAGAGCCTTTCTCCCCTCCGGATCAATGCGTACAACTTCATTTGACATCAGTGGGAGCTCTGTCACAGATTAAGAGCAGTAAATGGCCTAATGGAAAGGATAATAATGCTATCATGCGTGTGTACCACTTCTCGCCCATCTAGCGGTTTTAAAGACCTTCCTCTCGGTGAGTGTGCCGGCCATAACCATCACCCTCAGCTAATTCGTACCTTTTAATTATCCTTTCAAAGGCACTACTGAAATTCAGGAGGAGGATGGAAAAAGCACAGAATACGTGGATCGCAAGCTGAAATAGGATGCTCTGAAATCTGAGTCTTTCCTCCTTTGAAATATAATAGGGAACACAAGTTGAAAAATTCCCAGCAACGACTTCTATTGGAAGCAGCCTAATTTAAACCGTGTGAGCCTGACGTTGAGCTCCATCCGAAAGCTGCAAGGTTCTGCTTTACTGACCTCCAGTAGCTTCACACAGTATTTTTAATTCTACCTCTAGATACTGAGAGGCACATCTTTACAAGCCACTTCCTTTGCTAAAGATCACTTGCTAACGCAGCACTCTGATGGGATTCCAAGCGAGAAGAAAATCCGCTGGCCGTGGCACCGTTTTGGGAGTGTTTTTCCCAGGAACGTTGCCCCTTTGCGGGTACCTTTCATCTAGTACAATATGCACCTTCACGATGGGACTGGTTCCTTGATTTGAAGGTGAGTAACAAAGTAGGAAGGAGTAAAAGACAATAGAAATGGAAAAGTCCTGCACATATGTGATGGTCACTTGCCTAGCGGCAGCAAACAACCCCAAAAAACAGTTTTTCTACTTGAGATTTCAGAGAGAGATGGAGTGAGGGACAACAAGGGTCAGGGGAGAGGCTGGCAGCTGGGCAAGAACAACCCCAGGGAGCAGGAGAGGGTGGGGACTGAGCTGTTGGAGAGCAGGGGAGGAGAGAGGGACCTGGGGGTCCTAGGGGCCAGCCAGGTAACTCTGAGCCAGCAATGAGCTCTGGTGGCCAAGAGGGCCAACAGCATCCTGGGGGGGACCAGAACGGGGGTGGTTAGCAGATCGAGAGAGGGTCTTGTCCCCCTCTACTCTGCACTGGTGAGACCACATCTGGAGTAATGTGTCCAGTGCTGGGCCCCTCAGTTCCAGAAGGACACAGAGCTGCTGGAGGGTGTCCAGCATAGAGCAACGAAGAGGATGAAGGAAGGAGAGCAGCTCCCTGATGAGGAAAGGCTGAGGGAGCTGGGGCTCTGGAGCTGGGAGAAGAGGAGGCTGAGGGGGGACCTCATTCATGTCTAGAAATCTGTGAGGGGTGGGTGTCAGGAGGATGGAGCCAGGCTCTTCTCAAGGTCATGTGGTGATAGGACAAGGGGCACTGGGTGCCAGCTGGAACAGAGGCGGTTCCGTATCAATATCAGAAGAAACTTCTTCCCAGGGAGGGTCCCGGAGCACTGGCACAGGCTGCCCAGGGAAGTTGTGGAGTCTCCTTCTCTGCAGACGTTCCAGACCCTCCTGGCTGTGTTCCTGTGCCACTGGGTCTGGGTGATCCTGCTGTGGCAGGGGGATTGGACTGGAGGATCTTTCAAGCTCCCTTCCCATCCCTAAGCTGCGTAATTCTGTATATTCCTTTTGGCACCCAGAAAAACACAAATCATCGTAAGTGGTCGTCAGGAAGAAACTGCGAGTTCCTCGATGGTGTGATTGATACTTCCTTAGAATGTGAGGGGATTAAAGGAGTGGGAGAGCATTAACAAATTGCCACGGATTGATTTTCAGGAAGAATTCCATGCCAGGTATCCGCGCACATTCACAGTAAAGACAACTTCCCACACAAGGAACAGATAATAGTGCAGTTGTGTTTAGTTTCAAAATGTACTACAGAGCTAAAATGAAACGCTTGCTTCTCCTCCCTCGGCCTATTTATCTCAGCCCTCAGTGTGGAAGCAGCAGCATGCCTGGACGTGACACAACGAAAAGCAGAATTGGAACTATTCACAGAAAATGATTTTAGGGTAATTGCTGTTTGCATGCAGCCTGCTCCTTGGAGATGGATGAGCTGTTATTAACCAGCTGTTCAAAACCATGACACGTACATCTGCCTTCCTCGTGTGGCTTGAGAGATGAGTCTCGGGTACCATCAAGGGTTACTAGGAGGAAGGACGCATTTTAACGTGAAACCTGTGGTAACGTGCTGTAGTCCTGAAACAAAATCCTGGGACTGTGTGGCAGGGAAGGATTTCATGCAAGAATTAGGAAATCCTTAGAGCGGGCAACTGGGGTTTCACTCACGTGATGAAACAACACAGCAGAAGGGCCGAGCTCTTTAGCAGAGTGTTGTTTTCTACCACCAGGGTTGGGGAGAACTTGGCTCATCCAGCAGAGCCTCAGCACAAATGAACACGTATGAAAATGCTCTCTAGCCACTGGGGTGGCTAGAGATTGCAGAGCACAAAGTCCAAATGCCTTGTAAGCTGCTGCCCACCATCTGGGACCCTGCCAGCTGCAGAGTGGTGGGGAGATGCATGACTGTCAGACTCTCCACTGAGGACCAGGAGACAGGAAGGTTAGATAGTAGGGTACCACTTCTTGGCAGGCTGGCATGATTCGACAACAGGAAGATCCTGCACTATTTCTTCATCCCTTTTAAGTCCTTTGAGCTCTCATTAACGAGGCAAAGCAGCTCCTTTACAGAGCGCTCCTCACGTCGGGCTCTGAAGCAATGTATTTTTTGCAGAGGTCACAACTGAACCTCAGAGAGGTGAAGTGCCTTTCCCAGGCCTGAAGGGCGACAGCAATCAGGGTTACGGGGAGCAATGACAAAGATAGGTCACACAGCAAAACAGGTGCAAGCCAGGAAAGGAATCTGGGCCACGGGATGCTCTGACCCCTGCACAGCCGGACATGCGCGCACCACGGTGGGAACAGGAAAGAGGACATTGTTTCTTCAAATGTCTTGGGCCCGAACGTTTATCAACATGGAGACATCTTCAGATTTCTTCAGAACAGGATTGAGTCCAGGGCTTTCCTGGACGTCAGGGGGCTGCTTCAAAGGAGTGCACAAAAAGCAGTGAAGACTAAGGAACCTCTGGTAGGCTTTAACTCTTCACGTCAGCATTACAGGATAGCAAAATGCGTTTAAAAAGTCACGGAGCCCACCTTTGCCAAAGAAATGAACCATCTCAGAAAACATCCACCAGAAAGTCGTTAGGATCCAGACTCCTCTAGGAGAAGATGAAAAAAGATGAGATCAAAGGTAGCCGCATCAACTGCCTTAAACCATGTTTATACATAACATTTTCTGTGTTTTCTGCTTGTAAAAGTAGATTAGGATTGGAAATTACTCCAAAACTTCTTTGAAATGAGCAGGAGCTCTCTGAACAGGGATGTGGCTTTAGGAATACCAACACCGTGAGGAAGAAGCGCACAGAAAGAGGTTCAGACCTTCAGTAGATGAAGAGCTGTGAGAGAAGCTGTTGTAAAGTTCTTGCAAGCTAAAAATGCTGGGGAAGACATCCAGATATCCTGAGAGGGAGCTGCTAGTGTCACCTGAGAACCTCATCCATGAATAAAGGAACCAGCAAGGGCAGACTAGGGAGACTCCTGCTCAACTTCTGGCAAAGACACAAGGAAAAGAATCTCGGTGTAAAATCATTATTCCTTTCATGTTACATTCAGGTGCAAGAGGGAGGGCACGGCTGCGTTTGACTCACGAACGGCCTTTCCTTTCCTTTTTTCTGACATGTCACAAGAGTGATCTTATTTAATGAGATCAGGTAAGCCTGGGAAATGAGGGTGTTCAGCTGCTGCCCGGAGCCTGGATGCATGGAAGGATGCAAAGGGAACCTGCCAACAGCTCCCTGAGACTGTGATTCACTGCAGTTTCCTAACTTCTATAGCTGTCACAGATGGTTCATCAGTGGCCCGGTTTCATCAGAGGACTCAAATGTGTTGGGTTCTCCACAAGAGGCATGTAAGTGCTTCTCAGCAGACTTCCTGCACATATTTTGGGTTTCTGCCCTGTCTGCCCATGATTTCACATACTGTCAGGACAGAACCAGCCTAAGCGCTTCCTTTCACCTTGCCCTGCAAAGCGCACTCTTTGCTTTCTGTCACCTCTGTCTCTCCTCCAGAGCTCTGACTTCCTATGCTTCTCATTCCCTTAAACATCTGCCTTTCAGCTGGCTGTCCCCTACATGTACTATTTTCATTTTCAGAGTGAATGTCACTGTGTTATTGTTCAGCTGGTATGTGCAGAGTCTTTCTATCCCCACTGGTGTTTGCAACCTTATTGTCTGTGAGTCTTCATAAACCAGAGTGCAAACTATCAAAGACAAGAACCTGGGTTTTTAGGAACAAGGGAGCTAATGAAGGGAGAAGGCGAACACCCTGCCCACAGCCTTAGTGGAGGGTTCAGGCTCTGGTGGCACAGAAGCATTTGAGTACATGCCTGATCTGCAAGGGTGATGCTTTCATCTCTTTGAAGAGAAACAGCAGCGACGGCAACCCCCAGCCCTGACAATCTGTACACAGGTACGTCAGTGAAGCTGAAGAACAATGAAGACAGAAGAGGGAAAAACATCCCCCTTAAAAGAGCAGCTGGCATTTCCAAGGCTGCTTTTGCTTGTAATTTGTGGAGTTTGGAAATGAGTACACGCTAGCTGTTGTTACAGAACACCGCTGGTGCTGAGTGAGCGAGTTTGGTGGAGCACAGAAGAACTGACTGAGGAACAAGTGCTGCCTGAAGGAGGTAGACACTCAGCCTGGCATCACTCCAGGCACCCAGCGTTGACCTTTAAAGCAGACATGAGTCCTGGGCTCTCCCTGAGGCCGCCAGAACTTTCCTAGCATGTGCTGTAATTTGGGGGTCATGCTTGGAAGTTGTCTGTGGCACATTTATAGGGGCAGGTTCAGAGAGCCCCACAGTTACCTTGCCTGTTTCTACACTTCAGGATGTTGCCCACAGATACAGCCTGGGTCTGGCATTCCCTCCACATGGGTCCCCTCTCTGACCCTTGGAGAGAACTGCTTTCCCCAGCCCCATTTCAGTGTGCACCTACATGTCCTGACTATCCCTTAGCTCTTATAAACAGTGGGTAAAGGGTGGTTTTTAAAGCAACACTGCTGTATCTCTTTAAAAAATACTCCCTCCCTTCTCTCCAGACCTTTCTTTGCTGGCTTCAGGGTGAATGGTCAAGGGCAAACTCAATTTCACTGGCTTGGTGTTATGTATGGTAGAGTGGATCGCAACAGCTTTCTGAAGCAAGTATAAATATGGAAGTTCTCGTGGGAAAAGAAAGGAGAGCACACATACAGCAAAAAGGAAAACTAGGATGAATGTAAAATCTAACCCTGGGGGTGACTTCCTTCTGGCTGGTGAGCACTTGTCTAGTTTGGGACAAAGGTGTTACTGTAAAATGCATTACCTAGCGTGTCCCAATGGCCACCCCTTCACATTCATCCTGGAGACTGCTTTGTCATTTTCATGTATTACCACCTACTTAAAGACAGCTCAGACTGAAGTGAAGGCTCAGGAGGAGCTAACTTTGCTCTGCTTGTCTAGTCTGTGCTAAAACAGTTTTCCCTGTTCAGATCAAGGGCACACGTCTATGACTGCACACAGATGTGGTTCCTGATCAAGTTGCCCTTCATCAGCTGATCTGCAGCGTTAGTCAAGTGCCTATTCTCAGGTCATCAGGACACTGAACTCATATGATTTAGCAAGGGGGAAAATCCAAGACAGTTTATATTAAGAGGTAGAAGACAAGTAGTTGCTTTGGCACAGGTCCTTACAAGAGAAAGGAGATCTGCCTAATTTTTGTGCAGTAAGTATGTCTTTTGATGCCATGACGACTTGGATCTGGATCACTCATCAGTCCTTTGATCCTGTAAGAGTCACAGCATCTACGTGAAACACTGCTGATAGGCAGTCTGAATAAAGCCCCTTTCTCTATCTAATCTGGCTGGGCTGATGTAATGCACGGTACGAGCCAGCATCTTCACACGATAGGAATCTAGGAGCTGCTTATGTGGCTAAGCCTTATACCAGACTCTGCCCAGTAATGTCAACTGAATGGGGGAATTAACTAGAGGAACAGTCAAGGCTTTTTGAGCAAAGGATTGCATCAATTGTCACAAGAGATGTTTGCAATAAAGATCTGTGGTTCATGCTAGTGGGTCGGTATCAGTTGTGGCTAAGAACACTATCTTGCCATCTGTTCTTGGCAGGAATCGTACAATCCTTTCTTTCAAGTCGCAGATATTATTACACATACTCAGCCTTCGTCAGCTCAGGACTTGACCACTATAATGCTCCCTACAGGATGCTGTTCACTGCAAACGTCTGGAAAAATTAGCTAGATCAGTGTACAGCTGCTGGCTTATTGAGTAGCATTTCATACTGCAAATGTCTTACACATCTGCCTGCTCGTCTGTCCCAGCTATTTGCTTGTAGGTGTGGTAGAGGTGCTCCTGCGCATCTGTACAATGCTGTGTGTGCACACACACACAGAAATGAGCTAAAGGAAGATCAGGCTGCAGAGCACGATACACCTGGGAAACGCCAGTTAAGACAGTGGACTGTGACGTTTCTGGTTTAGAGGCTATGAAAGAAGCCTCTGGACTTTGTTA
The DNA here is from genome assembly GCA_013397515.1 of Upupa epops. Taxonomy (NCBI): domain Eukaryota; kingdom Metazoa; phylum Chordata; class Aves; order Bucerotiformes; family Upupidae; genus Upupa; species Upupa epops. The sequence goes on from VZRI01010343.1 coordinate 81,298, forward strand.
ATGGTGTGATAAGAGCATTCACACCTCCTGTCTCAGGCTACATGGGCACTAACCTCTTTCTCTGACTTGTTCTCAAGACACTGGCCCCCCAGCAGTCACAAACCCTTGCCTCTTTCATTGTATGGGAAAGGATGGTGCCCAATAGGTGAGCAGCTGTTCAGTGTTGTGCTCTGATCGTTATTCAATGCATAGCCCAATGCCCTGTTGACCACACGTTATCCACACCTTTCTCAGCGGCAGATTTGTTCCTCTCCTCATGGTCCCTTCTGTGTCATTCATCACCACTGTGGAGTCAGGAATAAAGTTATTCTCATAGCCGTTTGGGGAGAGCAGATGGTGGTTTTATCTTCATCTTGCCTGAATTTCTCTAGGGTTTCAGCTGCTTTAAGCATGCTTCGCCCTTACACAAGCCCTAACATAGCAAACAGACTGCAGAGCTACTACCCCTGTGGGCTGGATCTGGCCCAGGGTTGCAGGTCTTTCCTCCCTGTCACCATATCTTGCTTCTGGTTGCCCGAGTGGCTCTCAGTGCCACAAATGGAGGCCATAGCATCTGTCTCTCCTAGCCTTTTTTTAAACATTCCCCTGCCTGGTGCCTAGGCTGCATAAAGAAGGAGGTGCCCACTTCAAAGACAGAGGAAACAAGCCTGGCCACAAAGACAGAAGGTCATGGATAAAGCATCTGAGGACCAGGAACCTTGCAAGAGCAGAAAGGGAAAAGGAACAAAGGCTGTGACTAAGGTAATGCCACTGGTTCTGCAGTGAGAGAGACTGCATCAAGCACTTGGAGGAAAAGCTGAGTGAAGGACATGAAGCTCACAGGATGGAAAACAGAAAAGGCTGGAAAGGTGAGACCAGAACAAGAAGTCAGAGAAGAGAAAAAACCAGAAGAGACAGGTCGGGGCTGGAGCATGTTCCCCACCGTGGTCTTGGACAAAACCCATCCTGGCACTCCTGTGTTGGCAAGAAACAGCCACGAAAGTCACCCACAAACTCCCCTATCATCCTCATCTTCTCTGGTCCAAGGATTGGATGGCAACTTATCACTACTATCAATTACTCCTTGGATCAAGTGTCTGAGTCACTTTATGTTTTGGATGATCGATCTACCACAGACCACATCTACCCTACTGGCTTTCAAGGCAGATCTTACATGCGGAGGCAAGGCAGGAGCTAAAATTCAATTCACAGTGGAAAATCTTTTGGATCTTCCACCTTACACTAAGTATTGTATTTTCCCAGGTAGCGAAGGCACAGTGGACACAGGGCTCTTCTGTAAGCAGTTACAACTGCACGAGGAAATCACACTGTCTATTTGCACAGCCTGTTAGCTGCATAGCTGGTCTTTTGTACACAAAATCTCTGATTCAGCAAGTCCTTTAATCACGTGTCCCACTGTAAGCGTGTCTGAAAATCACGCCTCGTGTCACGTATCTCTGAAAAATCCATTTTGCAGCAACGTGCAGCCTTTTCTGTCATTTGAGCTCTCTTCTGGGACTTTTATGCCTGAGGAAGAACACACAAGCTCATGATTATGTCTAACAGTTATCTTTGGACGACTTCAAGTGATGCTATCATTGCGTTCCATTTCTGTGCATTACCTACAAGAAAGGACTACCACTGTCAAAGCAAAACTACCTGGGGTTTGGGGGTTTGACTGTCCCCTTTTGGTTACTGGGATTAAAAGTAGAAACCATAAAAGGCATTTAGCTCTCTGCCTTCCCTTAAGCGCCACAAACAGAGCGGTTATGGAATCACAGAATTCTCTGCAAGAGACCTTTAAAACCATCGAGTCCCACCACTAACCCAGCACTGCCGGGGCACTAGTACACCACGTCCCTAAGCACCACATCTACATGTCCTCAGCTTCTTAAATACAATAAATGGGCATGACCCCTCACAGCCTACGCCATGCAGAACATCCACCCACATGGTAAGAAACGGTTGAAATGCAGAGTACAAGGCTAGTGATTTAGTGCTGTCAGCTGAGAAATAGGAAAAAGTATCTGTATTGTGAAAATGCAATCGTTCTCCTATGCATTGAGTGATAATATTTTCTGACTGGAGTTATCCAAAATGCATCTTGTTATATACAGGACAGCCTGCATTGCTGGCTTCCCCAGAGATGACTGATTATATCAGAGAGCATGTTCCCAGATCCCAGGAAGTTCTTGAAGGCAGACAGTGCATTGCTTTCCTGGTGACTCTTGGGGTGTATATGCCAGTCATGAGAGAAAGAAACGATGATCACTCTTTTTATCTTCAGAAACCTTACAGATCTGTCCATGGAAAGTCAATTTGGGCATCAAATAACCTTTGTGTTCGCTAGGCTGCAGCCTGAACAGGCAGAGAAGGAGGAAACCACTGTCAATAAATGCACAGCTAAAAATAGGCAGCCCAAAAGCCTTAGCAGAGCTCTGGAAAAATTCTGAAGGTGGAAGTAAGAGTTATTTATAAGGTTGGGAGTTGAGAGGGGAGAAAGAGGTCAGTAGAAGACTTTGTTTACATAGTTTGGGTTCCAGAAATGACTTTCCAGTGCACACAGCATCATTAGGATTTGTTTCTGCTCAGTCCTGAGTCCTAGCTGATTTTTGTGCCCATACAACACCCTGTGCAATGCCAGGAAGCAGGTTTCTGAGCGCACCCGAGCTGAAGGACAGACAGGACTCAGGAATACAACTCCACTCTTCAAAGTAGACATTCCTACTTGCAGACCTGTGCTTTGCAAAAGCACTGTCTGGAGTCTGAAAGCAGCTTTTGCTGCGTCCACAGGCATGGTCCCAGTTGGTAGGTAGGTAGATGGCATTATAGACAGATGTATGCCTGGGGTGGAGTCATCTTCTCTAACCTGAGCTGCAAAGAAGAGAGCTTTCTGAGTTAGTTTGCCAGGGTGTATCTGGACATTGCCACGATGGCAGGTGAGATGTGATAGTTACTGTTGATTTAGACCATGCACATTTCAGAAAGTATCACAGTGCAGCAGAAGCAGATTGAGAGTGGTGCTGAAAACATGATGTCCACACTATACAAACTGGTCTCACGCTAGTCTCATCCTGTTGGTACACCAGATGTGTCCCTAGGACACATCTTTTGGTTCAGTTTCAGCAGCACGGGATCCAGCTCCATAACATGGAAATTAGGGATGGCTGGGGGATGCATTTCAGAAGCTCCCTTCCAGTCCAAACGAAAACTCCGTGGTAGACGTATCCGTAGACTAATGATTTTTATACACCTAAAATAGTTACTGTGATACCTGATCCCTCAGTCTGAACAGCCCAGTGCAAATGTGAGGTCTGAGACAAAACTAAGAAGACTGATCTCTTACGGACTTCTAAAGTTTGAAAAATGTATAGGCCGTCACCTCACATTTTCAGAGGAAACAGAGGAAATATTTATTTCACGAGAGATCACATATATTACTTCTACCTTCACTTTTAAAGGTAACAGAAACATTTAGCTATTGCTTGGGGCAGACAAGCAGCACGCACAGACTCCGCACTACAACAACTGTCACCGTTTTGGCTCATGGGAGGTCTGGGGTAAGCGTACTAACAGATGGATCTCCCAGCCTAGCGGAACGGAACAGAACGTAAATGACCAGCAAGTGGGTGTTGAAAGATCTCCTCTTGAGTGTATTTAAAATTGACTGTTTATATTAATTATGAGTTTAATTGCTAGTGAATTCAGTGAGGAATTTAATCTAGTTTGCCATATATAAGAAAGAAGGACAATGGTTATGCAGGTGCAGCACCCTGTCTGGTGGTTCAAGCGGACCTCTTCTGCAGTAGAAGGACACCTCTGAGAAGCTGCCTGTGTAGAGGGCCATCAAAAGGAAATGCTAGAAGAAGCAGCTTCTTGCCCAGCTCCTGGATGAAATCATCAACAGCATCCCATGGAGGAGCGCTGACACCTCAGCAATCTGATTTACTGCTTGCCCCTGCAAGACACTTGCATGTGCACAAGTACGGGACAGCAAATGGAAGCAGGAAGGAGCAGCTGGGGCAGAAATCACTTAAACCATCTTTTCCTGCATGAGGAAATGAATGAGATAAGGAGCAATGAGGTGGGAATGCTCTTGCTGAGGCTGGACCTTGAAAACCAACAGTAGACCTTCAGCAGATGATTTAACAGTCGTCTTGCACATCAAAAGGACCCACCGACTGTTGGAGTGCACAGAATAAATAATCTGCTCCTTGGGAAGGGGACTATCAGGTCTCAGCTGTCAGGCTGATGGGAATTAGCCGCATCGGAGGGGTTGTTTGCCAGAGCAGCCCATAAGCAATACTGGTGCTAAATGATTTGGCTGTGACATAGGCAGAGGTTTGCAACATGTCAGTACGGTGTCACACTGTTTTACTCTCTGCACTTCATTAAACGCTTCCGGTGTCTGAAAAGTCATTTCTACACAGTCACCATGGCACTTGTCAGGGCACTCTGTCCCTGGCAGCCTAGTTATAAGGCTGGCTAACTAAAGAGGGCTGCCTGATTTTCCTCCTGGATCAAAGCAGCTCTCTGGAAAGTGTGCAGGCAAGAGGGACCCAGCAAAGGACTCTTCTGCTGTGAAGCTTTCTGGATGTTATGGAGATTGGGAGCGAAAATCATTAACTGTTTTTTTGCTTTTTAAATAAAGACTTAAGCTCTTCAGGGATCCTGCAAATGGCAACTCAGAAATAGGATGGGTTTAGTGGCCCTGACTGTTTTGTAAGTAAAGGTCACATCCTTGGAAGGGAACACTGGATGTGCAGCTGCTGTGCGGGAAAGGCTGTACCACAGAGGCTTCATCTGTGTCTATCTGGGGACAAACCATTCACCAAGAGAAAATCCCACTGCCGACTGATCAGAGTCAGTGCCTCACCACTCAGCTTGGAGTTTAGATGAGCTGTGTGAAGATAATCTGAGTCCAACACACACTGGGGCAAACAGCTCTGTACCAGAACAGCAGTGAGTGAGGCTGGCCTAAAAAGGGTCGTGCATCTTGGTCCAAGTCTTCTCTTCCATGCTCTGGATCTATCTGCACACGCTTAAAATTTACATGTGAGATTTTGCTGGACACCCAAGCCAGCAGGAAAAGAGAATCCAGTGGAAAGAAGCCCATATCCCCTATTTTAACAGCTATGTCAGCATCAGGAAAAAAGAGAAAAACCCCAGTTTTTATTTCTCAGGGACAGACCACTAGATTGATGAGATCAGGAGTATCAGAGCGGTGACTTCTGAGACAAAACCTTTGGGAACAGAGGGCAAAGTACTGCACCACAGCATGCCAGGTGGCCGAAAGCTCACAGGACCTCCTGCTGACGTGTCAGCTGTGAGGACTGCAGCGCGGTGCTGCAGCCTGTCCCAGCGATGGCCCCAGCCTGCAGCTAGCCCCGAAAAAACCCCAGCCCAGCCCAGCCCAGGTCAGCAGCTCCACCAGCGACTGGCCGGGAGCATGCCCCACAGCCTGGCCATGCATGCCGTGCATGCCTCAAAGCCTGCTGCAGTCAACAGGGAGGCAGCTGCAGGGGAAGCTGGGGTCAGGCCTTGCTAATGAACAAGCTGACAAGGGAGGGGGCTGAGAGAGCCTAACATAACTGGATACGGAGCCGAAGGTGACAAGGTCGTTCCTGCTTTGGAGGACCTGGGTCACAGGCCTTTCCGCTGGTGCTGGGGCGCAGCTTGTGCTGACCGCAGTGCCAAGTGAAGCTGCTGCATTTGCCTGATGTCAATCAGGGATGGCCATGTGTTCGTTCACAACGTTCTCTGGAGACAGCCCGTGCTGCATACTGCCTTTACTAACACTTGGGCAGTGCCCTAAGCCTCATGAAGAGTTTGAAGAGGCTGATGTTTTGAAAATAGGGAGGTCTACGTAAGGAATGATAACATAGCTGGCAGCTGGGTGTACTCTGCAAGACTGAAAGCTGTGGAAACTGCCACTCCGCAGCCTGTATTGCTTTCAAACTGTTGGAAGGTAAGGTCAGAGGTGGTGTTAGCAGTGATGTAAATACCTGATGTTTGATCGATGTGACCACTGATTGGGAAACTGCTACCTTATTGATGAGCAAGACCGTTTTACAGAAGTTTCTGGAAACCTCTGTGTCCTCAGTGAACATACCCTGCCAAAACACGCCTGCATTGTTCCCTGTACAGGTGAAGAACTTAACAAATAAAGGACACCAGGAGATACAGTGACTTACTGAAAGTCCTACACAAGACCCACAGACTTGCTTTTGGCATTCAAACCAGGTAAGCATGTTGGGAGCAGCCCCAACCCACGTTCTTCCTGTTTTCTGAGACAAACACCCCCAAAAGCTGAGCTCTTTTGAGGTGCTTGTCTCTCCTCTTTTATTGGAGGGTGAGCCTTATCTGGGTACACAGGAGGAACAGGAGACGGCCAAGCCTCTCCCGAGACACTGCCCAATACCCTCACAATGACAGTACTCTCCAGTTACAACTCTGTTGCTCTGCCTGTGATCAGGATTTAGCCTGCGACGGAGCGTGTTTTCATTTCATTATCTGCCTCTGAATTCTAACAATAGTCCGCCGTAACCGCTGTAATAGACTCTTCAAATTAAAATGCTGTTTAGCAGGAAAATGAAGAAATGTATTGCGAAGTTAGAATTACCACAAAATACAACAATTCCGACGTGACATATCTGACTGTAAATTTGCCTCGCAACAGAAATATTCATAATTACAGTAATTTGCAGCTCAGCCTCTTACTGTAGTTATATGATCCTGTAATTGCTGACTTGTCTGCAAGGCGCTGGTTGTGCTAGCTAAACCAGTTTGCTGCTTTGAAGGAACAGATTATAAGCCAGCTCCGCTGAATCCTGAAGCCATAGAAACCTTCCCAGAGACTGCAGTGAGCAGCGGGCTGGACCTTAAGCTGGAAGGGAGGAGTTCAGCCTCCCACAGAACAGTGTTTCTGTAACATCCCAGAAACTTGGAACACTGGGATGGAGCCATATTGGAGAAGTCTGTATAAATCAGCCTCTACTAGACACCAGTGCATAGTCTAGTACCTGAGCAGTACTGGGTTTACAGCAATGCAAATGGAAAATTCTCCGCTTCACATCACGGATAAAAGTCTGGCCTGTATTTAGGTTGCAAACCTGTTTGTGACCTTGAATTTGGAGTTGAATGTCCACTTTCCAGGAGTCAGAATCAGGAGAAGTGTAATTCAATACATACTGCTTCTCCCTTAAAACAACATACTCCCTACTGTAATCATGACCTTGAGAAGATAGTCTGTTTCTGCTATCACACATGAAACAGTATAGCCCAGGAGGTACCTTCTTTACAGCATGAGCAAAGAAACCAGAGGTCGAGGTTTCAGTCCTTGATCACAGAGAACCATTTGCATTTCATGTTGAGGAACACAAGACAGAAGTCCTAAGATCTTCTGTTCTTAAACCCTGAGCTTTCAAAGTCAGCCTCAGCCTGTCCTACCATCTTGCTTCCATGCACCTTTGTTGCACAGTACTTTATACTCATCAAGAACACAGACTGCACCACTCATGGAGCTACGATTGTCTCCTGGGATGTGGACACTGTGGGTTCTAAGTCCCCTGGACTGAGGTGCAGAGACTCTCCAGCTCCTAACAAAGCCCTCTTGCAACCAGAGACAAGCTGTGCTCAGGCAGTATGTAATGCTGATGGGAATGTAAATGACAGAGTTTGGGATTTTTTAATAATGAATGAAAATTGGGGTGGGGTTTTTTTTGTTGAATAATGAATACAACTGCTTAAGTTATTATTCTTCCTGTCTATAAAATAAACGTTGCACTCCATCTCGTATTTTATGACACTATGTAGAAAAAGAGAACCGCGCAGCAGACGGGATCTGATGCTTACGCCAGTGCTGTAGCAGTGCTTGTTCAGTTATCTTGACTACTGAGTTTCAATGGTATCTCCTCTGTTATCTGTCAGTAATGGCCACCCACTTACGCAGCACTAACTGCAGCCAACAGCATGGGACTTCTTCAACAAAATTCTGTGGCTGGGCTTCTCCAAGTATCAACCTAATTCAGCTAAGAGACATGGGAGCAAGAACTTTCTGTTGTGCCCCAGGAAGAAGCAGTAACAAGCTACTTTACCTAAGAGCTCAGGAGAGCAAAAACACCCACTGTCACAATGTGTTAGCAGCCTGTACTCTGCTGCTGATGGGATGTCTGCTTGGGAGTGCCCCATCCATCCAGGCTCATACATTATAGCATTTCATTGCGTTCACTGTAACTTAATACCTCCTACAGGGCCAGGCTGCTAGCAGTTGCTTACAAATGACAGTACTATTAGAGAAACAAAATATGTCTATTCAGCTTGTGTAAATCCTTTCAAAAGTACGTGACCTCTGGAAGGAAAGTTCAGGTGCATGTACTGCACATTTTCCCTTGCAGAAGAACAAGCAGGGAAGCCCCCAGGCAGGCTTTGCCCAATATATTTTAGAGCTGTGTTCCTCTTCCTGACTTCACCCCACCAAGCCTTCCCCATCCCTTGTGTTTAACTAGGTTTTCTGTTACCATAGTTTGAACAACATTGGACATCACTGATCTTCCTGTCCAGGAAGGAATCCAACTTCAGAAGCCAACACAGCTGGACCAGGGATTTGGGGCTGTTTATCCCCACTCTGCAATGCAACGTCTTCCTTCCTGATCCACACCTGGAGCTGCTTGCCCTTCTGCCCCCTTGTGTGTAGCAAGCCCTCACTGCCTCCCTCCTTACCAGTCCCAGGGGTCAGGTCTAGAATGCCAAGGGTGTGTAGGAGAAATATGAGGTGAGACTATGGTTACTGCCATGAAAGCAGAAATGAAAGATGCAAGGAAAATTGCTGCTGCTGCTGGGAGGGCCATTTCCATCCCAGCCACTCTGTTCTTTGCTATCCAGTGACAGCTGCATCAGTCCAGCACATGCAGGTAGACAATGGCAAGCACTGTGCCACCTTCCCTTTCCCACAGACAAGGGAGAAAGGACCTGCAAGCCTCCTTCAATATGCAAGCCCACGGGCAAACGTCTGTGAGTAAGCCCAATGTTGCTTCTGTAAGTAATGAATTACAGCACAGAAATGTGGGGACACAGAGTGCTCCTGCAAGCTGCAGCAAGCAAAATCACCTCTCCCTGCATGTGTACCATCCTAGCTATCGATGCCATCAGTGATCAAAGCAGCGTGCAAGCTAAGGGACCACCAGAGAAGGTGCGCCGCAACAGAGATATCTTTTGGAATAGGACTTGATTCCGCTTTGCCATTGTTGTCAAATTGCTTTGTTTTAAGTGGGTGTTTGGGGGGTATCAGGAATCCAAGTGCTTCTTTCAGGATTCTTCCACCATACTCTGCCCCATCTCTTGTTTATTTTGTAACACCCACAATGCCTTTGGTTCTTAATTGCAAGTACCTTTCACCCACATGAAGAGCTGTCAACACCGATTCCTGGGGTTTAACACAGTGGCTCCTGCGCAGGGAGACACTGGTGCCTGCAGAGATGGAGCTGGAGCCAACAGGCAGGCTCTGCAAATGGTCCCATGGTGACCTGCAGCACATGACACTGAGGATCGTCTTCTCAGCAGTTTTCTTGGCTCTATTCCAAATCCTGGCTCAAGTTTATGCTTCTCCATGGACAACCAGCAACCACGGAATTGTTTTATCATCTTGTATCATCTCTCTCTTAAAAAAAATGAACAAAGAAAACCTCCATGACAAGAGGGCTGTTAAATGAATTAAAAAATACAAACAATAAAAACATGGACTTTATGGAGTCTCTTGCCCTGGGCTGTGTGTTTTGTAAAGCACTTTTTCAGACAGTGCCAGGCTGGGATTACTAAGTGTGATAACCAGATGCAGATAATCTGCGTGTACGACACGATGAATAGCTGGACGGCACAGGCGGCACTGACTTTTGTCACACGTAACGAAAGTTATTATTCTGACCTTAACGCTCCTCAACTCTCAAAGCAGCGCGTGGTGTTTTAGCTCGATGGCTTCCTGGCCCCATACTGCTCCTGTTTGCAACAACAGGGATTTTATCGTTGATCTCAAAGGGAGCAAGCTCAGACCAATGGTGTCATAGCAATTACACCTGAAGCCTATTCTCCTGGAAAAACTGAGCTACCTTATCAGGTTACTCCTGATCATAAAATACCAGGGTATGTGTGATGGCACCAAATATTTGCCATGTGACATCACACGGCTCTGCATGTTTCCTCAGCATTTTCACAGGTAGGGTGGCAGCAAGTGCACATCTGGGCTCATTTTCAGATGTCTGTTTCCTCTAGATTGAAGCCAAAGTCCAGATCTGTTGGCAGTGACTCTGTACAATGTCAGTAGCGCTTATGTGCATGTGGCCAAAGGTAAATTGAGTCATTCTTTTCAATGAAATGCTCCTTAATTGCCCTTATTCCTTTGAATAGCACAGCAAATAGAATATACATCTCATAAAGGGATTAGAGAAAAGGAGCGTTGCCAATACAATTACACAATCTCGCAAACATTACACCTGGAACGGCCTTTTGCTGCTGTTCCACAGCTGCCGGTTTTTGTGCCCTCTATAGCTGACAGAGTGGCGCTTGTCTAAAACAATATGTGACAGAAAATACCACGGGAAAAAACGTATTGTTAAACCCCAGCCAACCCACGGGAAGGCTCGAGCCAGGACTGTCAACACACACAATCCCAGTTCAGTGTCTGCTCTTTGCAGCAAAAAACGCAGTGCAGAACTAAGCGGAAATCAATTAGGGGAAGGACAGAGCAAATCTCATTTCTTTCCAATTCCAGCCCAAAGCCAGTTGGCAAATACCTGTCTACTCTACAGAGATACAGACTCGCTGTGCAGTTCCTACCTCGTGAAAGCTATAAACTAGTTTACGGTGACTTGTTTTTATACCCCAACCAAATTCCTACTAATTTCATTGGAGCTAGGCTTTCCTTTGCTAAGCTTGACTTGTGGTGTACCAGCACACCAACAAAAAGTAGTGCTTTTTACAACTTGCATGCATCTTGGTCCCTGTATTTCACATAACTCATCAGAAAACCTGTGAACATATGATATGATGATAGGTATTTCTCAGACATGGGATGTCATTTTACTGCTTGTCCTTCACCACAGACACACAAGACAAGTAATTCAAAAGAATTCTGCACGCTTCTCCTGGTGCAAAGCAAGACCTACTCTAAAACTGATCTTGCAGGTAGAAGATGTGCCTTGGGATGTCTGAACTGCTCAGAGCCTGAAGCTGCCCACAGGCTCTGCCTGCAAATGCTTGGTTTCAGCAGAGAAGAAAAAAGTATGCCACACCTCATCAGATTTGCTTAAATCCATGTTGGATGCTTTGGACACTCTCCAGAAGAAAGCAGCAAGCTTTGCTATTGCCAAGAAAAGGTTTGCACCTTTGATACGAGTTGGAAACATTGCTATGGAAGCAAGGCAGGAAAAAAACGCACCACCCAGGAACTTAAACTGTGTTTAACAGCTGCCTATGCCCAAGCTGTCACTGAAACTGTCTTTGAAGCCTGACTGCAACCACAGGAGTCTAAGCAAGAACTGGTGAGCTACTGGTTTCTGAGCTGCTGTTCTGTCTGGTACCCTGATCTTCCCAGGTTGCCACTGTACCCAACAGTGGCAAGGTTTCACTGTACCAATGGATGTCACAGTTCACAGGATCTTTAGTTCTACTAATCTACTAAGGAACCTGCACCATTTCTGCAAGCCTTTAAAAGCGGTCTGGATGCGGGATGTACAGCCAGTGTCAGGCCTACCTTCCTACTCCAAAATGAGACTGCCCTTCCTGGATGGCCTGACTTGCACAGAGAACTTCTGATAGTGTCACAGCAATGTACCCATTGCTTATCACACAGAGGACTACACACAGAGCGCTTTGGCAGCCTCTGCATTTGCGGAAGACCAGCGCTGGCTTTCCACAGAGCTGTTACGACGTTATGGTAGGTGTGGAGCTCGGCGTGTCACCTCCTCACCTACCTTACGTCAGTATTATAAAGTCATAATCATGTATACTATTGCATTAGTAATGGCTATACAACTACCTTCTACAGCTGCTGCAGTGCAGGTTGGCAAGCTGGTCTGCAGGAAGACTTAGAAGAGACTCTTGTTTCTCTGTGACTGTGTGCCTGTGCAATTCAGGAGAGCTGTAACTATAGGGTTTTAAAGACATATTCTTAGCTTCTCTGTCTCTCGCTTATGCTCTTCATGCTCATCTCATATCAGGAGTGAAAGCTGCCCTGTAACCTTTCCGTTCTATTTGCACTAAGCTCGTGCTAACTGATGGTGTTTGGGATTTCTGTTGTCAAATACGCTAAAAATTGCGTCCTGTTCAGAAATATTTAGAAATCCTGGGGTTTGAGGGAAAACGAGGAAAGAGTACACTCCCACAAGTTTCAAATCTTCTGGAAAATAGGTTAAAAAAAAGAAGTACATTAGATGCAGGGCTTTCACTTTCTACCTGCTGCTGAACTAGAGGAAGTAAAATGGTCACAGCACTTTATTTATAGCCAGAGCTCTAGGACAGCGCTGCTGGGTACCTTGCTGGCAGGGGCATTTCTGCTCTGTAGAAAAGCCTTTCCTCAGTAGGAAGCCAATCTTTATTGCTTCCCTACAGTAATGTTTCTGGGTACTGAGCATGCTGGAAACGAGAGCACGCGATTAAATGCTGTCTGTTGTATGCTGCAGCCAAAATGTAGTTCTAGCCACCCTCTTAACTCCTGAAGGCATACAAGTGCCTTGCTGAAGGATGTGGCTTTGCACCGGACAGAACAGAGTATAGAACAGGGGCTGTTTGGTGGGCTTGCGTTTTTTGTGTCTACCAGCCATGTAACAACTGAGTATGAGGCTTTCTAACACATCACTGGCCTAAAGAACACCAAAGAAATAACACAGCAGTGAGGCCGTAAGTCACGCAAAAGTGTGGAGATCTCTGCCAAAGTAGGTCAGTGCCTTTGCACATCAGTTTTAGCAGAACTGCTGGAAGATTCCTGAGAGAGGTAAAAATCTGAAATTGCTTTATTTGTGGCTGTCTTTGCAATCTGCTCGGACTGACTTAAAGAAGTGGTTAAAAATGTACTGTCACAAGTACTGTGGGAACAGAGACAATAGCAGTCATGTTGAGAAGAGACCGACATGTTCTTATCATTATGCAAAGCTCTAAACGATTCCTCCAGCACAGGGCAAATGTTTCTGATTTAATCCCAGAAGCTTCTCTTACTTATTGTAATTCTTACCCTTAAGAATTAACGAATCATGAGAACTTTCAGAAGCCCACAGCAACATTCATCATCCTAGGATAAAACAGTTAACGTGGGATTTCCTCAAACAGCAGGAGGGCAAACAGAACATTTCTGGGAAGTTTAGTGAGAGATGTGCCCATTCAAATCCTGGGCTGCATCTAGAAGCCATAGCATTTTCTGCATCCTGAACACACATACCACCAGGGGTACAGATTTTGATAAAATATTATTATACTGACATACCATGCAAATTCTTAGATGCCCTAATATCCTTCTCTCAAACCAGTATGCTTTCTACAAAGATACCAGGTTTTTTCTCATCCTTTCCCAGTCTCCTGTAGCTAAATGCAATTCTTGGGTTTCAGCTTTGCTGAACAGCTACAATTGATAGACAATTATTATTTTTGAGCTGTATTTTCGGCCAAAGAGCTGGATTTAGGGCTCTGGGATGTAAAAACCCAACCCCGGGGTATTTGTATCACATGTGGTGGCAAGCCTTTCCTATAAATAGCTGGGGCAGGAGAGCACCTGTGCTTTTTCCTCCCAGCATTTTGATGGATAGCTTTGTTGGCTTATCTGCAACAGACATTACACTACATTCAAGAAAGAGGCTGACTCAGCCCTAAGTAATGGAAAGCATCCAAATTCTCCTTGGCTTTGATTCTAAGAGAGAAAACATAATTTCCTTGTCTCCTTCCAGATTAAACTCTATCCCATTTTCTTCTGCCCTCAACGCGCACTCCTGAAAATCACACAGATGCATTAACATTCAGTCAATGGGATATTTCTGGTAACTAGGCTACTACAATGCTTAGGTTCTTCTGTAGTCACAATTGATCTTAGCCTGCCCTTACAAAGAATAAATTGCCTTTAATTTTCACAGCCCTGGACAATGCCATCTTGACAGCCTGTAATGTCTTGTACCCTTGCTAGTTGCACTATCCTATCTTTAAGCCTGCCACTTTGATTTTCTGTTGTTTCCTCATCAAGAATTTGTAATCACCATCCAAATAATGAAAAGCCTGGATTTTCGTAAGTCTTCATGGAAATTCATGAGGAATATTTTCGTTTTCAGTGCAGATTGTTGGGAAATTGCTCAGAACACAGGTTCACACGTTCTTTCTTCCCCTTGTGCAGGAATAATAAATCCCAGCCAGCTGGTACCACATAAACAATCCTGTGTTCAGGCATAGGGGCAGCAGGGTGAAGGGAGGGATAGTTTATGAAGGGAAGAACGAGAAGCAGGTTCAGGCTGAGAATCTTGGAATTGTCTAGTTTGGAGAAGCTCTTCAGCATCCTCTAACCATTAACGTAACTCTGCCAAGCCCACTGTTAAACCCTGTCCTTAAGCTCCTTATCTCCACGACTTCTAGATACATCTGAGGATGGCAATTCAACGACCTCCCTGGGCAGTTCCTGAGCACCTCCCTGTGTCAGTGCCTGATGTTCCTTTCAATGAAGTTTTTCCTCATGTCTAACCTAACCTTCCTCTAGTGCAACTTAAGGCCATTTCCTCTTGTCCTGTCACTGGTTACTTGTTACTATCACCTCTCACATTACTTAAACCCCATCCAGCCAAGACTGGTTACAGAGGATGCCCCACCAGAGTTGTGTTTGTCCACCACAGTTCTAACACGACTTTCTTAAGAGAGATTTATGCTTGCAGGCTTCATGCAAGCACCTATATATGCACAAATGCATGCACACATTTCCATGCCTATGAATTCCCCTTCCCATCACCATCTATCACCTACTAACAAACTTTGAAGCTCTCTGAAGCCACAGTCAGACAAATCTGATAGCAGAGCAGCAACTTCTAGCATGGTTGTTTCCTATGGTTCCTTATAAACATGCAGGTAGCTAATGACTAAAAGCTCTGTTAGCATAGGAGTAGCCCAGAGAAAAAGGTTTAACTCCTATTAGAAACCAGAGAGATGGTCTTTTACTCCAGCACGAAATTTTCCAGAGATGCTGGAGAGAGGACTACTCTAGTGCTCATGACACAACAGATTAGCCCATGACATGTATTGCTACACGCTCCTGACCTCCAAAACAGGGTGGCCAAATACAGACTATCTGTAGAAAATGTCCTTGCCCAAAGCCTGCTCCCAAACTGCTCCTGAGCCATTTGAGAGCCTGCTATGGACACAGCGTATGGGCCAAGCACCATTCGGGCAATTTGGCAGGACAGACGTTCCAATTCAAGTGGCCAGAAAACACACTCTGGGACTGTTTGACTTAGTACAGCTACTGGCAGAGACACTCCACAAGAAAGATGTTAGATGTTGTGCCACAAGAAAAACCTGCATCAAGGTCCCTATCCCATTAGACAATGGAGAATCCAAATATGGAGTGCAAATCCCCAGGAAAGAGGTCTCCTTAAATCTGTTGCTGACAGTATAACTTGTTTAGCTGACGGCAGCTTATTTAGAATTCGTTCCCACCAGCAACCCATTCCACATATGAAAGAACAACTCTCAGTAGTGGGAGCCAGATGCACTGAGTGTTGAGTCTTTTTTAGCATAGTCTTAGCTGTTTATATTTTGTTCTCTAGTTTGTTTGCATTAGCTGCCACCTGGGCTGGTTTTCTGAGACACTGTAACTGTGTGCACCTTTAGCACTCAGCATGTGAACCTGCTTATTAGTGCTCATGACTGAGAATACTGACCACAAGCTCCTGAGCTAAAGCATAGAGATGTTAAAATCTCAGGGTATGAAGTCTGTTAACCAGCAGCTGCAAAGTCTCATCTTGCATAGCACAAAGTGAGATAGAGGACAAATATTGAATATCTGGATACTGGATATCTGGAGACCAGCCTCCTCAAGAGTAAACAGCTGAAAATCATAGTAATGCTGAGAAGAAGATTAAGACTCTGAGAAGCTGGAAAACTGAATGCCCAGGAGGACTCTGAAAATTGCAATCTGTGAGCTCCTTCTCT
The DNA here is from genome assembly GCA_013397515.1 of Upupa epops. NCBI lineage: Eukaryota > Metazoa > Chordata > Aves > Bucerotiformes > Upupidae > Upupa > Upupa epops. The sequence continues at coordinate 97,444 of VZRI01010343.1, forward strand.
TGGGTACCAAAGAACAAAGTCTAACATTCCTGCTGCAATGTTATTAACATCTCCTGTTTGTATTTCCATGGCACCTAGTGACCCAAATCCAAGACTGAGCCAATCAGCTGAAAAATGAGAATGCACGCACTCCGAATCAGTGATGCGCACATGCTCTGTCCAAGAAGAGAAACGACTCCTGTGAAGGCAACTTTTTGCACCCTTCCTTCTTTGTCATAAACACACCAGTTCCACAAACAGCAATAACGAACCTTGTTTGCCCGCATGTGTTTGCCACAAAACACAGCAGGCATCCTTCCTTTCCATTTCATCAACTCTTCTCTCCTCACTAGAAGAACACCTCTTTAAACTCAGTGTCTCTGGGGATGCATGGTGGCTGGCCACACCCTGCAGCTTGGATGGCAATGCAGTGATCACTGCCACCCCCAATGGCCATGGGGATGCCTGTTGTCCCCTGAGAGCAGTGGATTAGGACTTTCTCCTCTCCAAAGCAGTAGAAATGCATGAACTTTAGATACCTTTGTGATCTCTATCCCAGCCTGAAATCAACAAGCAGGTTCAAAGTTATTAAAGACAGTCCGACAGACAAGCAGACAGACAGCCAAGCAGAACAGTTGTGTAAGCTTTGTTTCCTTAGGAAAGCAGGCTAAAAAAAGAAACAAAATGCAGTATTCACTCATCATTGTCTACAGAAACACTGAAATCAGCTATTTAACACTTTGTAATGAGTGTAATGGCTCAGCAGAGTTATTTATTCTGCTTGAAAAACCTGTTTCCAGGCCTCACAGGATTAGTTGAGAAGCAGCATAACCTTCCTGTGACCCTATCGGAGAAGAGGCTGGTCTAACTGGAAGTCTGAAACCAGTACTTTGACAGTGGTGGTAGCGATGCATAGATGTGCATCTAATCTAAGTACCATACAGGAGAAAGAGTTAAAGAAGAGCAGAAAAGTAGGACAGAACATAAAAAAACCATCAATCCAAAGGAATTAGCACAACAAATGCATTTCAGTGTGCTGAGGAAGAGGTATATAATTTAAATGACAAGGTGCAGATTTAGTCTTCTTAAACACTTTTTAATCATCAGGAAGCATCACCACTTTGAAACACAACAGACACCAGAACACAGAAGACCAGGCAACATCTGCAACGCGAAGCTGGGGCTGAATCACAAATCTGTTTTCACCCACCTCCCTGCGTTTGGTTGAGAAGGGTATGTGAGAATGGAGACAAGTGACACAGGAAGGAGATCTTGGTTGCCAAGGCTAGGCTAAACCAGGCTTGGAACACCTTCAGCTAATGGTATCTGACAGCAGAGAGATGCTGAAGTGTCAATTAGCAGACATGGAAAGCACCACCGAGCCTCAGTTAGTTAAAAAAATGCAAGATTCTATACAGGAGTAACACATATTAAGTATTCACATCTCAAAGCACATGCAGAAATATTTGCATATCTATGCATATGCTTACACACTTACAGCTATTTGTCTATAGAAATAATGTGATTTTATTCCCCAGCATAACGTTGAGGAATAAAGCCACATTCTTTCCTGCACTGGATAATCACCTGTCACTTTAATCCTGGCACTGGGTAAGAGCCTTAAATTATAGATTACTGTCCTTTGCCAGATAGAGTATTGTATGTATTAATGGTAGGAATAATCTTACAGATTGTATAAGCCCTCTCTTGGTCAATATAGGATTACTCTCGACAAGCAATTTTTTTAGTATTTGATGCTGGCTAAAGTTGAGTGTCCCCGTAATTGATTTTCTCATGGGCTGTATTTCTCCCTTAGTGTTCAATGTACCTTCAAAACTGTGTGTTCTGATGTTCAGTCTAATTATTCTATTTCTTTTGTCACTGGCTCATGTACCTCACACCTTACTCTAGGTCTCTACTGAGACACGCACGCTAGACAGCTAATTAGCTTAGGCTCTCCTAGCAATCAATAGAGAGAAATAACCAGCTCCAGAGGCTGCAGAGGTTGTAGGTGAAGGTTTTCATTCTCAAAGAGAAATTCTGCAGCAATACTTCCAATAAAAGTACCTCACTGGGAATTAGCTGAATCTGGGTCTGAAATATCCCACACTCCTTAAATGGCCTGAGATTGCTATCTTTCGATTTAACATCTCAATGTGCAGATGCTCGCAAAACAAACAGTTCTCCAGATAATTCTATTACCACAGGTCAAATTATTGCAATTCCTGGGCTGTAGCACCACAGAGTATTCATAAATGTCACCAAACATTAAAAATGTTACTTTGCAGCACACTTCTATTTCAAAACGGCACCTGATTTTGTGTGTACTGAGTGTGTGAACTAAGAAAATGTTTTCTCTGGAAATACAAAGTCTGCAGGTTATTTCCTGGACCTATCTGGTTTCTACACCATCTCTTATCTTCATGTCTCTGAATTTCATTTGGACTCTATTAATGTCTTCCTCTATGCACAAAGTAAACCCAAAGCATCTCCTACAGCCCTTGCCTACAGGGCATTGTTAGAAGTCCTCTCTCACCAAGGATTCCCCTTTGACCATCCCTGCTAGCTGCTGGGAAGGCAACTGTCAATATGAGAGCAAGTGCCCTGGATGTTTCTGAGCCAGATTTAGCACGTATGTTGACTCTGATTTGTCTCCTGCTTCCTACATCTGTATGGTTTAAAAGAGATGACCGAGTCCCTGGGGAGGCACCAGGTGTCGGTGGGTGTCAGCTGTGGGAAGCAAGCCTCTTGCTGATAGCATTGCTGGACTTTGTCTCACAGGACAGGCACACTGACACACTGCCCCTTATTCAAGTAGGATGGACTACTTGATCAGCACAATCTGAGCTGTGTTTTGACACTATTTTTGCCTTTCCTCACTTATTGGCTATATAAGAATTGGCTCAGCAGTGAGATGTGGCAAGTAACCCCAACGGATTTTAAACTCTCAACAGCACTTCAGTGTGGAATAACTAATAAAGGCATTGAGACTGAGCAGGAAAAAAGCCCTTGCTAAGCAATGGAAACATGCTGGTTTTGGTTTGATGCCCTATTTAAAATGCTGGTTTCTACCCTCCTACTAACAGTTAAAATATCTAAATGAGGGGCAGAATTGTAAATAAGGTTACGTGGCTTGATCGTAAAGCAGTGAAACATTGCAGGGCTGGGTTTAAGTGATGATAAAAAGTTCCTATCGGAGAAAAAGCATTTTTCAAAAAACTACTAGAGAACCTCTGGTCTGGCAGTGTAAGGAGTAACCTTCTTCCTGACACGGACTCAAGACTGTTACCAACTAAATGTCAACACAAACCCAAGGCTCCCTGAACCACACCTCAGCACATACCTCATCTTTTTGTCTTCTGAGCCCACAAATATTTACACAGGTAATGTTAGGTTTTTTATGGGTTAGTGACCAAAAGTTAATAGTCAAAGGGACTATTCACATGACCGAGGTTAAGCCTCTGACTACGTGTTAGAACTGTCAGGACTTTGCACATCTTTTGTTCCACTGAAATTGATAAAGGCAAACGTTTCTGGTGCTGGAGCTGGAAATGCTAAACCTGTTTCCCACCAAATTCTGTCACAAGGACATTTACTCAACATTTCAGGGCTTGTCAGTATACATGTGCACAGAGAAAAGAGTACTTTAAAATGCTGCGACCGTCAATGAGAAGATGTCTCAACAATTATAAAGTAGGTAAACAAATCAGAGACCTCACAGGAGCGGAGGAGGTAAACTTACTATTACTGTAACTCTGTACGTCCTTTAGTGGAAAAATAATAAACCATAGGTGATTTTTATTATTGCAGTTAATGAAAAACAGGCCAAGTGACCACTCGTAAAAATTGACTTCTGCTGTGCTCACAATTGCTTCTGCTGCTTTTGGAATGCAGTTCGGTTACACTGCGACTCACGCATATAGAAACCAAAGCTTTACTTTGCTCAAGCACTCTGCAATAGAAAATTCAGGATTTGTGCAAACAACAGTTTGCTTCCACAGAAATGCTTTAGATGGGAAGAAATACTGTTGACACGGCCAAAAGAGAGAAGGAAATCATATACACAAGATTCAGGAAACTAAATGATTACAAGACAGACTTCTCTGTACCCTTTGCAGCTAGGACAACCTATCTGTCTCCAGGTACGCTGTGCTACTGTCACGACAAAGATTGTCTGGCTAAATACTAATTGTCTGTGCTAAGTATAACTAGATACATACTCCACTTTTCCAAAGGATTCTGCACCAAACAAGCCTGGCGCTTCAGGGTAGAAAATAAATAACTTTATCTATAACTTTATTTAGGCCCCAGGAGAATTGGAGAGGAAGACAGCTGGTCTAGTAAGGATTTAGAGGACAGAGAACCCATACCAGAGGCCCTAACAAGTTTGCATAAATCTGGGAAATCTTCCAGTAATATGACAACCTCCTCCACAAGGAAGAGAAGGGTCCTAGTTATTAGAGACTCGCTCCTGAAAGGGACTGAGGGCTCAATATGCAGAGCTGACCCTCAGCACAGAGAAGCCTGCAGTCTACCTGGAGCCCGAATCAGGGTTATCACTAGGATGCTCTCTAACCTGGTGAGATCAGATGACTATTACCCACTGCTGATCTTCCAGACAGATGGGGAGGAAGCTGTATTCCGTAGCCTGAGGGGAATAAAGAGGGACTACAGGACCTTGGGACATTTGGTAAAAGAGTCTGGGGTACAAATTGTATTTTCTTCACTACTTCCACTTTGGGGCGAGCTCATGGAAGGAGGGGGTGGCCACTTGTGGTGATTATAAGGCTCCGGTGAGAGAATGTAGGGATGCAACTAGGAAGGCCAAGGAGTTCTTGGAATTAAACCTTGCGAGAGGTCAAGGGTAACAAAAAGGGCTTCTTCAAATACGTTGCAGGTAAAACTAAACCTAGAGGAAATATAGGTGCCCTGATGAATGAGGTGGGTGCCCTGAAGACAGAGGATACAGAGAAAGCAGAGATACTGAACACCTTCTTTGCCTCCATCTATACTTCTGGGAGCTGGCGATACTTTTGGAATAGGTGCCAGGAGGATGGAGCCAGGTTCTTCTCAAGTTCATCTGGTGATAGGACAGGGGTGCAAGCTGGAACAGAGGAGGTTCCATACAAATATCAGAAGGAACTTCCTCCCCGTGAGGGTAACAGAGCACTGGAACAGGCTGCCCAGGGGAGTTGTGGAGTCTCCTTCTCTGGAGGCATTCAGGACCCGCCTGGATATGTTCCTTTGCGACTTAGTCTAGGTGAGCCTGCTGTGGCAGCGGGATTGGATTGGATGATCTCTAATGATTCCATGATTCTCTATTCCTACTCCAAGATTTAGAAATTGGTGGCTCATCACAGCAGATATATTCACCCCTGATCATTCAAGAAAATCACACACAAATTGCAGAACTAGTGTAGTCAGGGGACACAATGCATGTTCCTAAAGCATTTTCCCAAGTGCTTCCTTCTATCAGGGTTAGGATCAGTTAAAAGAGCACAATTACAGACGGTCATGGGCACTGAGAACTGAGAGCTCACATTTCCACCACTACTAAATAGTCTCGTGTGTGATAGTTTATAAAAACTAAAACTAATCTAAAAGATTAGTTGAGTCGTTACTTTGCTTTATAAATTTTTCAGACATAAAAAAGGAAAGGTCTATTTAAAAACTGGACCATTTTTTAATGATTTGATCATGTAATTTGATATTCAGCGTATTTATACATGCCACTTGGACGACTAATTAAAGATCAGTTAACAATCTAAGACCTGTACTCTACCACCACTTAATTAAATACATTATCTCAGACTACAATGAACTGCATCCATTACAGTTTTAGACTGAGGTATCCGAGAAATACTTTCCTGAACTTGGTGCTTATGTAAGATGCAGCTTCATCAGTTGACTGAAAATGCAAGTGAAAATGGAGAAGTAAAGCAGAGTAAGACAATAAAAGAAATGAAAGAGAGTAAGGTGATAAAATCAGGATGGTCTTCCAGATGGTAATGCATCAGTTACTGGATGATGGGGGATTTCCGTGTAACCCTTGCTCTTGCAATACACTGCACATAGTCTATGCAACTGTAGCCTATACAGTTTGAAGTGAAGATAAAGCTTCTAAAAGTCTTTCATAAAATCTGAATTTCAATGCAATCCCCATGCAAAACAAACAAACAAAATACCTACTTGGCCACTTTCCCCGAGCACAGGTATAACCAGTATTTCCAAAGAGTTTTTATAGCTATCTACAAAAGATACTGCGTATATGGCACCAGAGTAGACCTGACTTGTCCAAAGAAAGTTGATTTTTTAAAGAATTGTTGATTTCTGCAAGCATTTATTTAACAAAAGCTTGTGAGAAAACTTCCCTTTCCGAATCGTTCAACATTATTTCATAAGAATTAAAATAAGCACTGAAAAATGCCTCAGTAGGCACTCTGGAATCAGCCAGTAAACGCGACCAACCAACCAATCAACCAGCCAACTGAAAACAAAACAAGACAGGAAGATCAAGACTTGACTTGAACTTTCTAAGAAAATGCAGAAGCAGAATTACAACTTTTTCAGAGCTGAAAGGTGAGAATTTTTCCGTGTGTACTTCTCCCAGAAGGAAGAAAAAAATTGCATACATCTTTGCAAATCAACTGAGACACTACAGTCAGCAGTATTAACCCACACAGAAAAGCTGTCTAAACTAACAATGGCAGCTTCATATAATAAAAAATGTCTTTTCATTACAGCCTTAAAAAATATTTATGAGGCAGTCACACAGGATTTACAACACATTGGACAGACACGCTGTGATTCTGACTGCCTTGAGTCAAAACCCTGGAGTATTTCTGTGTGTTGGCTTTATAATTATTCTGTGCAAAGATGTAAACTGCTGCATCTGCTAGGATGAACTGTGTCAAAGAGTAAAGGAGACAAAGAAAGAAAATATTGCCTCTTCTGCTGTCCTTTGAGAACATGTGGTGGTAACGAGGCTTGTTGCTTCCTGCCTGAAGAAATAGTCCATACACATGGAGTCAGGCCTCTGAACAGAATCACCCAGTCCAACTGTTAGCCCAGTGCCACCATGCCCCCTAAACCATGTTTCCTAGTGCCACGTCTACAAATTTTTTGACCACCTCCGGGGATGGTGACTCCACCACTGCTTTGGGAAGCCTGTTCCAATACCACTCTTTCAGTGAGGAAATGTTTCCCAATGTCCAATCTAACCCTCCCCCGGCACAGCCTGAAGTAATTTCCTTGTATTCTATTGCTAGTGATTTGAGAGAAGACAGTAATCTCCACCCCTCTACAACCTCCTTTCGGGTAGTTGCGAAGACAAATATGGTCTCCTTTCAGCCTCCTTTTCTCCAGACTACAGAGTGCCAGTTCTTTCAGCTGCTCCTCATAAGGCCTTCCTTCACTAGCCTTGCTTGCCCTTCTTTGTTGTCCTTGTACTGAGGTGCCCAAACCTGAACACAGTACTCAGGGTGAGGCTTCATTAGTGCTGAATACAGGGGTACGATCCCTTCTCTAGTCCTAAAACATATTATACTGTGGAGATCTTGTTCTCTTGTGCTAATCTGAAAATTCTAAGGTCAAAATAAGAGGAGTTCTAGACACTCACTCTCCCTAACTGGCAGCAAGGGCTTCATCAAGGACATCTATGTGTACTCATCCAGGAAACATGAATGTAGGAGATGCAATCCAAGGTGGCTCCTCTATACTGAACAACCCTCCAGCAGTCTTAAGTCTCCAGCTGAGGTAATGAAGGGTCTGCAAGACCTTTTGCCCTGTACTCATGAGTAGTGAGCAAGGTGCTAGATCCATCCAGTGATGACACTAGCACCTCTGGTTTCAGAGGTGGACTTGTTTGGAGTGCCTCTTGGGTAATGCCACTTACTGTCTGTAGCTGAAGGTGGCAAACTGTGTTGTGGAATGAAATACTCGGAAACATTTTGTAAATGACGCATCTGATGAAATTCCTTTTCTGCTTTGAACAGCAACTCATTAACAAAATGCGTAACAATTAAAGCATTCATTTCAATTGTTTTAATTTCGTAAACCTTAACTGGATATGAAAAGGAATGAAAATCTTTCAGAATCCTATTTTCATACTTAGACTAGGGCTTACAAAAAAGGAGAGACATGTAAGTGTGCAGCTGGTTTCAAACACATCACTTCAGAAGTCTAGTCTAGACCATGCTGTGGGTTGTGATCTGACCTGTGACCACATTATATAGATTAGTTAACAGTTATCTAAATTTAATTTTTTTCAAGTTTCTCCTACATTAGAAGAAAACTACATATGTGGGCAGTGTCCTAAAGCCATGGAAGAATCAAAGGCTGCAAGTCTAACCTTCAGGTATCTGCAGACCTGAGCTGAATGTCTGCATTCCAGACATAAAAGGACTTAGGCTGCAAAAGCCACCCCTGTGCCCACACCAAGTGAGAGCTAGATAAGCTGGGTTAACAGAGAGAGGCAGGATGGAAGGGTGAAATTCAGGATCAGGCAGCCAAAGCTCCTCCTGCGAGCGCGACCTTGAATCTTCACCCTTTTCACAAAATGGAGCTGGTTTAGTACCTCAGTGATTAAAAGTCACACACTGAACATGGCAGACTCAAATCTCCTCTCTGCCCGTAGGAACTCACATTTACATCTCCCACAAGAACTCTCTAATGACTCAGCTATATGATATAATTCCTCGGACTCTCACAACTCCCATTAAAGCTCCACTGCTCTTTATGATGTGCTTAAATATTCACTGCAGCAAACACCAAGCCCCCGTTTGTTCTCCTGCTGAGCCCTGTTGACTGTCCTAAACAGCGGGTTTCACAGTCAGGTTACAGATTTAGCCTGAGCCTGCCAAGTCCTGTGAACATTTTATTACTCCATGCAAACCAAAGCAATTTCAAACCAGCTATTTGAGATACCTCCACCTGCTCATGGATGACAAGGACAAGCTGTCAGGAGGGGGGAAGACAAGCGGCATTCTGAGCACTGGTGCACACCACCCTACTATCAGGCTGGAGATTCAGAGAGGATGCAAACCTGTCCCCATTTTGGTCCTTTGAAAGGGCTCCCAGAGAGGGTCCAGCTGATGGAAGAGGTGGAACAACTCTGATAGTGTGATGTTTAAGAAGGACAGGGAAGTCTTGGATTGAGTCCAGAGATCAAAGATGAACAGAGGGCTGGAGCACCTCTCCTATGAAGTCTGAAGCAATCTGAGCTGTTAAGCTTTGAGAAGGCTCCAGAGGGACCTTTCAACAGCCTTCCTATACCTGAAGGGACCGCACAGGAAAGCTGGAGAGGAATTTTTTTTACAAGAGAGTAGTGATAGGACAAGGGGGAGAACTTTTAGACTGTAAGAGGGCAGATTTAGATTAGATCTTAGTTAAGAAATTCCTCACAATGCAGGCGGTGAGACACTGGAACAGGTTGCCCAGGGAAGCTGCGGATGGCCCCTCCCGGGAATTGTTCCAGGCTAGAATGGATGGGACTCTGAGCAGTCTGACCTAGTGAGAAGTGTCCCTGCCCATGTCAGGGAGGACTGTACGGCAATTTCTGGGACAACGCTTCGTTGAGCTCCCAAACACACACACGCGTAGCTTCTGAATGTGGCTGAAGGGCTTTACCTGTCTCGGTCCACGCCCCGCCACACGCCGGGCTCGCACGGCTGGTGCTGGAGACCCCTGGTAGCCGCCCGGTGACACCGCCTTGCAGCCTCGGGGGGCCTTCCCGCTCCGCCGGCCGAGAGGTAGCGGCCATGTCGAGGCGAGCGGGAACCACCGGCCGGGCGACCCCCGCC
>VZRI01010343.1:107240-185692 GCA_013397515.1 Upupa epops
GCGGGCACAAAGAAAGAGGCGGCGGCTCCGCTTTGCCCCTGCGCGAGGGAGAGGAACGGGCAGGAATATTCTGGACGGCGGGCAGGGAGGGGGGAGAAGGTGATGAATAACTTGACTAAATCTGCAGCGGCGCTGAGGGGGAGGGAGGCGGCAGCAGGTCATGTGAGGCGCAGTCATGCCGCAGGCCCCGAAAGGAGGCAGAGGCACTACAGGGCCCAGGCGGCTCGGGCTGGGGGGTGTGTGTGCGCGCCTGCCCATCCACCATAGCCGCAGCCTCGCCCGTCGCTGCCTCGCTGAGCGCTGACACGGAGGGACACCGGGACACCGCGCCACCTCCTCCACCCTTCCCCCATTCGCAGGCTCGGCGCCGCTCGGCAATTTCCGCTACTCGAGCCGAGCCTATTTCCGCCGGCCGCCACCAGACGGGCTTTATGTCTGCCAGCAGGGCACGCATGCGCGGCCGCCGCCATCTTACGTTGTCTCTCGCCAGCCCTCCCCTTTGGCGAGCTTTCCCCTCCCCCTGCAGCCCCGCGCAGCGCCCTCCTCCTCCTCCGACGCTTCGGGAGGAGACGGGGCCGGGCGGGGGAGAGACCTGCGGCGGCGGGGAAGCCGGGAGAGCCCCGGGGGGAAGAAAGGACGTAGCACGGCTGGAGGATAAGGAGGACTGATCTCAGACGCGGTTCTGCGGAGGAAGAGCGGGTGCCGCCTGTTATAAAGGAGGAGGAGGCGGTGGAGGGGGAAGGAAGAGCGTGCGGAGCCGAGCCTCCTCCAGAGACAGCCAGACACAGAGGGAGGAGAGAGCGGCTGCCTGGCTGGCTCCCCCTCCCTCTCTGCCTCTCTCCCTGCCTCCTTCCTTTTCATGGACTCTCTTGTCGGGCTGCTGCTTTTCTTCCCTTCTTATTCCGGCTCTCTAATACCCAAAATGATTCAGCTCCATGGCTGCCACTGACGGGGATGTCCCTGCCCGGCTCAGCCTGCCGCTGCCGCCCTGCCGTGCGCCGGTCCTGTACGTATCTCCTACTACTACAGCAGCGGTGATGGCGAGGGGCGCTCGCCGGGTTGCCCTGAGGCCCTGTCGGCTGCCCTCGCCTCGCCAAGGAGGCGGCCGCGGGGAGGGCGGTTCTGCCGGTTACCGGCGAGCGGCGGGGAGGAATCGGGGCTCGTCCCCTGGGCCCGCCGGGTTTCGCGGGCATTGCCCCCACCCGCTGTCCAAACCCCCCGGGAGAGGCGCGCTGGAGGGGTGGTGGCGAGGGGCGAAAAGGGGGAGAGGCAGTGGAAATCCAAATGGGGGAGGGGGCAGGAAGAAAGTGAATGGCGGAGGATTGGAAGTGTCACATACAGAGGCGGCGGAGGAGCGGTCCTCGCCCCCTCTCTGTCTCGGAGAGGAGGAGGAGGGGAGGGGGGTGAGCGGCGGTGCCTCAGCCNCCGCACCGGGGGATTGCACTCTTAATATACACCCGATACAATGCACCAGCCTGACTCAACCGCAGACATTAGTGCTAGGAAGATGGCGCACCCGGCGATGTTTCCTAGAAGGGGCAGCAGCAGTAGCAGCGGCAGCAGCTGCGTTACTGCTCCCACTGCACCAGGTACCGGCGTCGGGAACGCTGCCCTCTCCAGTGAGGATTATCAGCCACCTTTGCTGGTCCAACTGCCAGCTCCATCTCCTGCAGCATCTTCATCAGCGGGTCCACAGTCGACACCCCCTCCTCCACAAAGCCTGAACCTTCTCTCGCAGTCTCAGCTCCAGCCACAGCCTCTTGCACAGACTGGAGCTCAAATGAAAAAGAAAAGTGGCTTCCAAATCACCAGTGTGACCCCTGCTCAAATATCAGCTAGTATGAGCTCTAATAACAGCATAGCTGAGGATACAGAAAGCTACGATGACCTGGATGAATCCCACACTGAAGACCTGTCGTCTTCAGAAATTTTGGATGTTTCATTATCCAGGGCCACCGACTTAGGAGAACCTGAGAGGAGCTCCTCTGAAGAGACTTTAAATAACTTCCAGGAGGCAGAGACTCCTGGGGCTGTTTCTCCAAACCAGCCTCATCTTCCTCAGCAGCATGCTCCTCTGCCTCATCACCCACAGCAGAGCATTGTGATCAATGGAAGCGTTCACCCCCATCATGTTCACCACCACCATCATCTTCACCACCACCATCATGGACACCATCACCCTTCGCATGCTGGGGTGGGCAGTGCTGCAGTTTCTGGAGGACCACCACCCAGTCCATCATTTAGAAAACTATCAACAACTGGAAGCTCTGACAATGTTATATCAACTGCACCAGTTTCTGCTGCATCATCCACTGGTTCCCCGGCATCTGTCGTGTCTAATATCCGCACTACAAGTACTCCTGGCAATTTAGGTGTAACTCCTGCTCCTGGAACTAGTACCTTAAATAATATGGGTGGCAGTAGTTCTAGTGTGGCAAGCAGCATGCTTGGTACTATAAATTTAAGCAACATCACGAATACCGGTAATGTAAATGCTTTGTCTGGAACTAGCAGCAATGTTAACGTGAATATCTTGAGTGGTGTTGGGAATGGTACGAGTGCTTCCTCTAGTGTCATTAACAATGTTACTAATCCAGCTGCAGGGATGGCAGTGGGATCGAGCCAGCAGCAGCCTGCCTCTGGCACCTCAAGGTTTAGGGTTGTAAAATTAGATTCTAGTTCTGAACCTTTCAAAAAAGGTAGATGGACATGCACTGAATTCTATGATAAAGAAAACACTGTTGCAGTTGCAGAAGGAGTAGCAGTAAACAAAGCAGTAGAGACGATAAAACAAAACCCGCTTGAAGTGACTTCTGAAAGGGAGAGCACCAGTGGGAGTTCTGTTAGCAGCAATGTAAGCACACTGAGTCACTATACAGAAAGTGTGGGAAGTGGAGAAATGGGAGCACCTACCCTGGTACAGCAGCAAGCGTTTCAAGGTGTGGGTCCGCAACAGATGGATTTTAGCAGTGCTGCTCCTCCGACAATTCCAGCAGCGAGTATACCGCAGAGTGTTTCTCAATCACAGCTTGCACAAGTCCAGCTGCATTCTCAAGAAGTAACCTATCCACAGCAGAAGCCAGGGGTCCAGCCTCCTGCACAGGCCAGTCTAACCACTGTTACTGGGGTTCAGCCAGCCCCAGTTAATATGCTAGGTGTATCTCCATCTCTGGGCCACCAGCAACCTGCCATTCAGAGTATGGCTCAACAGCAGCTACCATACTCTCAGCCGGCGCAGCCTGTGCAGACTTTGCCAGTTGTACAACAGCAGCAGTTGCAGTATGGACAACAGCAACAACAGCAGCAGCAACAGACGGTTCCTACACAGATGGCTGCAGGTCACGTTAAGACGGTGAACCAAAACTCTGTTACAGGGGCTATACCAGACTACATTCAACATCAGCAGATGCTGCAGACTCCAGGCCCTGCCATGCAGCCCAGCTCTACAGGAGTGGGAGTAGGGCAGCCGGTTCCTGTTGCCCAGGCACAGAGCTTGCAGCCTTCAGTGCAAACACATCCAGCTGCTGCCCCAGTCCAGCCTGTTGCACACGCTCCAGCAGCAATACCAGGTGTAGGTACTGGTGGTCAAATGCTGAATGTTGGGCAGCAAGGAAGCGTAACTACTGTGGTGCAACCACCATCTGCTGCAAACCAAATTCCACCTCCAGTTATGCCGTCGACGGCTGCTGCTCCGTCCTCACAAGTAGTGCAGCCTGTGCAGACAGGAATAATGCAGCAGGGATTACAGGGTAGCACTTCAGGCCTTCCTCAGCAAATGGTCATTGCTCAGCAAAACACCTTGTTACCTGTACAGCCACAGGCACAAGGAGTGGAATCTGTAGTCCAAGGGATGACTGGCCAGCAGCTGCCTGCAGTTAGCCCTATACCCTCTGCTAGTGCTGTTCCTGCACCGAGTCAGGCTGGTTCAGCTGTGCCTCCTGGCATACCTTCTGCTTCTGTAAGTTTGGGGCAACCGCAGAATGTACCACAGGCTTCGGCTGTGCAGAATGGGAATTTAGCTCAAAGCGTTAGTCAGCCTCCCTTGATATCAACAAGTATAGGTATGCCGGTGGCACAGAGTGTGCCACAGCAGGTGCCGCTGAGCTCTACCCAGTTCCCCACACAATCGCTAGCTCAGTCAATTGCAAGCCAAATTGAAGACAGTAGGCGCCCTGCAGAACCTTCCCTAGTGGGTTTACCTCAAGTTGCCAGTGCCGAGAGTGGTGGTGGAGCATCAACCATTTCAGATGGCAGTAGCAGCAACGTACCGTCCTCCGCTTCCCTCTTTCCACTGAAGGTGCTGCCCTTGACAACGCCTCTCGTAGATGGTGAGGATGAGAGGTAAGACTCCCTATAACTTTATTAAAAGACTGTCTTGCGGTCTGATTTGCACTAACTTGAAGGACTCGTTACAGCCATTCTGTGAAAAGCAGCAGTGTGACCTTTTTGTCTGGTTAGGAATGTTATTTCTCAGGTCCCAGCACATGTAGGTATTAAAATGCCTGTTTTTCCTCTTGAAGGGGTGGGTTGTATTGATTATGCTCTGAAACTATTGCGTGGGTAAGTCGTGTTTAACAATGTGTGGCAGCCTGTGCATTCCCATTGTATGGAGCAAGACAAAAGAATACTGTGGAATTGTGGGTATGCTAGTGGTGATTGTAGTTTAGATTATTCATTATCCTGAAATAATTAATATTTATTCTTGGGTAGCTTTTTTTTTATTCACAAGCCTAGACTTCATCCTGCCACAGCTTCTCTTTTTAAGGTGTTGACTTTACTCAGGTTGAACCAGTTGCGAGTGTGGTGTGCGTAGAAGTCTTCTCTTTGACAGCCAAGAGACGCTTTAGGCAAATGAGTATGGTGGGAAAAGGGACGTTTGGCAATACCGTTGTGGCTCTTTTAATTGAACTTGGGGCACTTTTGGTCTTGGTGGTTTTGCTTCAAAGCGTGACTCTGTTGTGAGAGCCGCTTGGGCCTGTGGAGGTGTGGTGAGCCCTTGAATCTGGTATGCTGATTTCGTGCGGACTGAGTAAGAATGTTCTCCCACCTCCACCTTCTCAAAGAAGTGTCCACTGCGTGTGTACGTGAATGCTCTATGACAATGTGTGCAGTGAAGTCTTGTGAGTTGTGAAGGGCCCTTGTGTGTGCAGCTGAAGCAATCTGAGCACCAGTTTTACAGCGCAGTTTTTTGATTCTGATTTCACATGGAAATTCCTCGCTGCACTGGAGACCTCGTGGTGCATGTTCACAAACAAGCAGGAAAAAACGGTGTTTCTTCCAAAGAACTTACTGTCTAAGAAGAAGGTACAGTAATAGAATTAAATCTATTATAAGTAAGTAAGTTTGAGACTAGATAGCCTTCAGAATGTGGGAGAGGATGGAAAAGGCCACTAGAAAAGAAGAACTGAGACAGAACAAAGCTCTGAACACTAACAAGGTGGGAAGAATGCCACAGCAATGGGGGATGCAGTGTTTCTTAAGTAATTTGGTGCCATAACTTAGATCAGGAAAAATATCAGTGGCCTAGGTTTATTAAAATAATAATAAAATGGGTTGCTAGGACAGGCTGGATTCTTAATATTGAAAATACTAACTCTATCAGCAGTCTCTGATTGTGCTGATCATGAGGTGTTGACTGCCTTAGTGGCTTTCATCATGTGTTTCTAAGATGAGAGAGCTATAATGAGTAGCAGCTTGCCTTCCATGAGTGCTAGAAGACAAGTTACAACACCGTTTCGTTCTGATTGTGTTTTTTAGTCAATAAGTACAGGAGGGTGGTAGAAGAAAGATTGAGATGTTAAAGCCCTCAGTGTTGCCATTACACTACTGGCAGTCTTTTAACAAGTGTTTTTTGGTCTGTCTTTCTCAGCCAGGACACAGCCTTCTCTTAGTGTTTGTGTTGGTGCTGTGTTTTTGTGGTTTTTGGTTTGAATTTGTTTTTTTCTTTTTTTCTTGACCAACCAAAAAAATCCCTCTAGGCTTTCAGGGGATCACAGCTGACTAAGAGAATCATAAGCCCATTGATACTCATTGTTTTGGAAGATGACATCTAGCATGTGACTGTACCCTGATTTTAAGAGCATATGTTAGCTGTTTGTCATGATTGGTAGTTTTTCCAGAATATTTAAATTCCTCTGCTTAACAATAGCCAGAAACACCTCCTTCCTCTGTTACTCAGCTAGCCAAAGATCATATCCTTTCTTCTCCCATGCATGTTGTGTCTTTGTTCAATCTGTCATCTCCAGGTAGACTACACTTTTGTTTAGCTGCAGTTGGAAAATCATTTAGATTCTTTACACAGAGCAGGATATGACTCCATCAAATGGAGACCAAAAATAATTGTGCTTTTTTTGCATGTTGTTAAGGGCTAGGTCACTTCTGTATACAGTCAGATAATTTACAGCATCTTCCTGTATATCTGTCTGTAACATTAAAAATATAGCGGGATTCTTTCTGTTTCTGCTTGCAGGGGATGGTGTGGTAAGGCATTATTTGTTTTGTCATATGTGTTGGAATTTGGAGCTTAAACTCGATAAAGATAGTGCAAGATACACAGTTCCATGGCTCAGCTCTCTGCTGTGCTCGTTGGTTATCTAATTGGAGCGCTCTCAAGTTTTTGCCTGTTTCTTAGATTATTCGCTCTTTAACAGGAGGGAAAGGGTAGTGTATCATGAAAGGACATAAACATTTAAGAAGCATGTGTGCTGTAAATGTGTGTATCAAATCCCAATTTTTCTGTCTCATGGGCACACACTTAAGACTGAAGATGTGTATTGATACCTCCCAAGTTATTCTAAACCTGGCAGGGGTAAAGGTAGGAGAAAGAAGCGATGACATAATCAGGCCAGTGAAAAAGCTGTAAAATTCCATTTAGCTTGCCATGTAATACCTTGTTTAGACTGACGCCCAGCTTTCCTTAAACCTGTATATAGTTGTGTGTGAAGATGTGCCAATATCTTTAAGTCTTTAACCCTGTTCAGTTTTCAGATCACCATTTGCAGGCCTTTCTATGCCTGTTATGAGGGCATGGCCTTTTAAATACAGTGTGGAGTGTATCAGCTTTGAAAACAGTGACCTTTGTTTTTCCTGTATGAAAGATTTTTATGTACTCTTCACTGTAATTTGAAAAAAGATGATAAAAATTAAGTGCTTGGCAGAATACTATATGAAAAATTAACCTACAGTATTTATTAAAGGGAGGGTGCAAATAGTGTTGTTATGCTTTCTGTATTAAAACACCTCAACAACAGAAAAAGGTGGTTCCAACTAGTCTTGCTTCTGCCTGATGCCGTAGGTGTTTGTGTGATTGTAGAATCATGGTCTCTTCTAGTATTTTCAGTGACAAAAATTGTTTGGATGTTAGGTATGTTTTTCTTAGATTGAATCATGTGCTTGTTTTAGTGCACGAGTCTCATGTAGTTTCTTGGATTTGCAGCATTTTTTCTGTTTATTCAGTTGTGTGATTAACTCCTATCAATTTTAGATAGGGTCTTTCGAGCTTGTTTCTTCACCTCTAGAATTGTAGAAGATTTAACTTATTTTTATGCTTTTGAAACATAAATATGGAAACAATATATTTATACTTACATGAATTCTTTTGTGTGTTTGTACTTGGTGTGGCAAGATGAGTGTCCCATCTTCCTAGGCAGTGTTCTGTTAGGCTACAGATGCTTGCAGTAAGATTTTACAGACTTGCATATTCTTAAATTACCTGTAAAGGGAAAAAAATCAGTGTATTTTGTAGAATGCATAAAGGCGCCTGTAAGTGAATTTAAAAATAGCTTAATCCAAAGCACAGTTGAAAAACAGACTTTGTGAATGAAGGGTAAGAGAACTGTTTCTCCATCCTTGACAGTGCTTTTTGTAGAGTTGCTTTCATTCTTAAGTCCGATGCAAGTTGTTTTCGTGGGTTTGTGCATTTCATCCAACACTGGAGCAAAAGACAAAGAGAAAGGAGTTGTGCTAAACACAAAACTGGCATAGAGTTGTGAAGTGTTCCTTATTACCTGACAGCTTCTCGGTTTTCTTTTTGAGTAGAAATTACTCCTTTACAGCAGGACAAAGCAAAAAACAAAAAGTGGAGGAATTGTCTGTTTAGGACATAGGCTTTAGCTTGTTACTAAGGCTGTGGAGAGGCTGGAGGATTAAAGCTGCACGTGAGAACTGGAAGACTTGTGAACAGCCTTTTAGTATCCAGTAGTAGTAATTAGCACTAGCTTGTAAAGCAAGAGTACTGCCAGGAAACTGGATGAATTTTTCTCATGTATGTAAGTATACAGTAAGAGTGCTGATCGGGTACAAGGGGAGGTATTTGCAGGTGTATGTCAGTGTGTGTTGAAAAGGTGGTCAGTGAACATACTGAATTAGAACTGGGAGTTTTGCTGAAACATTTTTGATGTGCTAACACTTTTGACTGCTGCTTTTGATTTTGCAAGCTTTACAGCGTTCATACGGACTTTTTATTTGTGGTAGGTTTTGCTTTTGTGAGTTTGGAAAAGGCAGAAGGTACATTTAGAAGGTACTTGACAACAAAGGATGTACAGTGTCTTAGCACAGATGTATAGTGGTTTGGGATTTTTTTTTACAGTTCCATCCTAAGGGCAGTTCTGTCATGGTCCATTCTTCAGATTTGAAACTTGCTTCAGCCTGGTTACCAGTTTGAAAGTTGTGTAACTTGAGCTCTCTCTAACAGATTGACTTTGAAGAAACGGAGATACTTTTTCCAGTTTGGCTATTTATGGGGTCTTAGAGTTAGCCTCAGTAATGGCAAGTCTCGTCAGCGAAGAGAGGGCACTGGCGAAGAAAATGTGGTGCCACAGTCGTGTCATCCTGACAAGTCCAGCTTGTCCTGTCATCTGATGAAAATAAAGTGCCTACCACTGACAGTCGGCTTGGTTAGCTCTCAGACTAGAGAACAACAAGAAATTTAGTATCTGTATGTTGCGTGTCTGCCTATTGGCTATAGGTAGCAGTGCCTATTTGTACCTTTTACTGTTGTCTTCTGTAGCTGCATTTTCTGTGTAACACAGTAATGCTTTGAACGGAGGATTGCTGCAGTGCTTGGTATTGCACTCTTTAAAGGTAGGAAGAACCAACAGATTTCAGGGGGTTGTAGAAGCAGTAATGTAGCACTTAAAATAAGGCAGATTGTTGGAGATGCTGAGGAATGTGTCCAACTGAAAACATAACTTCTAGAAAATGCTCCTTGGAGCTACAATTGTGGCTGCTCGTTGGAAATTGTCTGTTTATAAGCAGACTAAGTCATCAGTATGTGTATGTAAAAACAAAAGGCTTAAATGTATTTAATGTTGGAAAGTAAGCTTTGCTAGTGAAGTGTTTCAGTCTTTCCAAGTTATTGTCATCTAGATAATGCCACGACAGAGGAGACTGTAAGGGATAATAACTAACACCATCCCCCACCCACCCAAAGGAAAAACCAAAAGCAACTCCCCAGAAAAACCCAGACAGCTCTAAATCATTGATGAGTCTTGAAAAGATATAAAGGGCACACCGCACACCTATGCTGCAAAAAACCCCGCTGTAGTAATGCTGCTCAGTTTAGAGGGGCTAATAAAATAAACACACCTTTTTCCTCTGTAACAGCTTTGGAAGTAGATCAGGTTGTGAACAGTAGTCATGTTAGCGTAGTCTTTCATAAGAAACTCTTGTGTCTTATTAGCAACACATTAATAGCAAGTATTCTCAGTATGCGCTTTTGGGGATGAATTTGTGATTTGTAGTTTGCTGTATGTGTAAAGGAATAGGGAAGAATAGTCACTTTGTTCTCACTGATTTAAGGTACTGGTTCTTTTGATTAATTTGTGAGATTAAAATGTGCTCTGTGTAGTATGTTTTATACTTTAACAAATGACTGCAGTCTCTTAATTTTTAAGTAGGCCTGTACCTTTCATTTTCTGCAGCTAGACCTCCAAAGGGATGCTATTAAGCAAAACCATGCTTTGACAGCATGCTAAGCAAGGACTGAGGGTAAGATTATTTGGCAAATGATTTAATGGTAATGATCACCGTAAATAAGGAACTAGTTTATTCTCAATGTGATTGTACAAGAAACCATAGCCTGAAGCTAAGATTGAAACAGCTCTAGTGACTGGAGCTACCAGTTTATTTCAGCCTATTTGAAAGCATTCACGGAGTTAAGAATTGCATGATGGAAGTGCAGCTTAATTATGGTATCATATTGGAGCACCTGATCGTTCTCTGGCTTTCATGCCTTCCAACATTTTAACTCTTGGTCTGCCTTTGGAATTTGGTAGCAAAGATAGTAACTGTGCTACAGTCAGTGGAGGTGTAGAAACCCTTATCAGCACATTTTATGCAAGCTTCCAAATACCTATTATGCAGTATCAGTGCTTGAAGCAGGATCTGCTTTGTGGATAGAGTTATATGCAAAAGTTTTCATTGTCCTCTGAAGCTGGATAGACTTTCTTGAGAGAGAGATTTAGAGGCTATAAATGTTTGGCAGGTGCTATGCAAATAGCAAAGTATTGCCCAAGACAGTTAAGCTCTTTCATCTTGTAGACTAAATTACTTGTTAGCACTTACTAAGCAAGGATGCCTGTAGTTCAGATGCAGCATTGCATTTTAATAACTGAACTCGTTTGCCTTTATGAAATTTTTTAAACCCTTGCAAGGTAAAATATTCAACGCTTCTTCTGGTAGAATGGAGAAGTATCTATTTTATCTGAGCAAGCAAGGAACTTGTCAATATACTTTACATTATTTTGGCATTATTTTTGTATGTCAGAAGTGATTGCAGTAGAAAAAAATAGTCTTAGCTTACACTTAAAGCTACTTGAAGTCAAGACATGTAAGTTTGTGGGTTTTTTTAATTCAGTCAATAACTTTCCAGAATTCCTCTAGGCTTTTTTATCTAATATTTTAAAATAATGTTTAGGTTCAATGTACACTTTACTACTGTAAGTCCAAAATAATGCTATACAAATTGCTTAAAAACATTTAAACTGGGCTATATAAACATAAGAGTCTGTTAGAGTCCAGGTGTTGCTCCACATCTGCTTTATCTATGAAGTTAAGCTTTCACCATTCTAAGTGGAAAAATGTACCTGTAGGTGTGTCTGTGCTTGGGCCCTTGGGTCGTTGTGTGTTTTAAATGTGGTGGGCTTTCTTGTGTTTAGGTGCTTGTTATATTGTTTTTCAGGTGCTTTAATGTTAATGATGCTCCATCTATTATCTTTGACAATCAGGATGTTCATTTAAGTATTATAGGCATTCAGGCTTGAATGTTTGTATTTCTTCTTTCAGTACAGGATTAGTGATGATCTAGGACAGAACATCAAAATCAGCTTTCCTTTCTTCCACAGAGAATGGCTACCCTTCAAAATTAGGCTTCCTTGCTGGGGGCTGTAAGTACTGTACGAACTAAATTACGTACAGAGGTGCGTTAGGAGAACAGAGTAAGAAATAAAGCAGTTTGAGGTTTTGTTCATCATTAAAAATTAGAAATGTAAACACATTTTTGAAGTTGACTGTGCTCCTTAAAAAGCAACGAATGCAGGCACAATTGATGCTTGTTTTTTGTTAAGGAAACTTTCAGAAAACTTAGCTTCCTATTATTTTAGTAAAACTTAAGCGGTTTCTTGGTCATCTGTTAACTTTTGAATGACACATTTCTTTTGGAGTAAAGCCGAATAAATAGCTGAAACAGGTAGCAGAAGATCCTCTGTAAGTTTACAGTAACAGAAAGATATGTCTGGGCCTACAGTCTGTTGAAAAAAACGTAATTCTAGTAAGGTAGATTTGATAGCAACTTCTAAGGTGGTTGCAGAGTCTCCTGTAACCTGCCGTTTAAATGTGTTAAACAGCTTGTCCAGGCACATTGTTTGAGCTGATGCGTTACTTAAGTACTTACCCAGACTTCTGTTTGTATGCCTCTTTTTTTCTTGGGGTTTTTTCCCCTGTTGTTTTAATTAGCATCAGTTTCCCACAGTAACTTTCAGGGCTCTGATTTCTTGGTGTGGAATCAAGAATTGAACTTCTCCAGCAGTTGCTTAAGCACCGGTATCAAAATACTGTGCTAAGTGTTAGAGACAGTGCTGAAAGCTTCTGAAAATGTGGCTATGCATTCAACAATAGTCTTAGTGTCTTAATGCGTTTTTTTACTGTCCTACCGCAGTGTTGCTCTTAAAGATGAGTTATGCAGGTAATTTCACAGAGTGCTATTTAGTGTATTTCTGTATCCTCAGTGTCCCATTGGGCTTATTCTTGTTAGAACACAAGGTGCCAATGAAATAAAAGTTACACCATGTTTTGGCAGACATGGTTCAATAACAGTCCTAGTTATTGGTAACAGTGTGCTACTCTTTGGTGCTCACATGTCTAGTCAGCAGTCCTTTTAATTGCATAAAGTGTAAGGTTTATGAATGTAGTATCTTGCGAGTTGTTTGTTCTTGGTTTAGAAATGGTATGTCTGTTTAAACCATTATAAATACCTGTGTAGTATAGAAGTAACTTCTAAAGTTTTTCCAGTAACTTTGAACTACCTGTGCAGTGTAGAGGGACAAAATGCCCGTTAAGATGAGAGAAAACGTAAATGCCTTTTAAGTTTTCTCTGACCCTCACTCCACTCCGTCACAGTAGTGTGTAGATGAGAGACTGACATGTCTGACAGTCATAACTTATGTAAAAGAAACTTGTAGAAATCAAAGAATTCAAAATGCAACTGTGCTAAACTTGTGGTTCTCTGTGTTTAGTGCTGTTACAGCTAGTAATGCTGTGATTAAAAATGACTCGCATATGATTGCTTTGACTTACTATTGCATATGCAACTTGAAAATATTTATCTTCTTAACGAAGTGCAAGCAAAAGCTTCTCCGGCAGAGTGGGTATACCGAGCGACTGGTTTGGCATATATTGAGTTGGGATAAGCACAGTACAAAAATAACTTGTGCGGCTTTCCTGGAAGATGACTTTCAGCATGGTAGCTTTACTGGGTGTATGTGTCAAAGTATCACAGTGTGGTTTCTGTACCTTGTGAAAGGATTCTGTATTTCTCTGAGGAAGTCTGTCCGTGGACTATAAACAGCATTTTAATTCTTACTTCCATGTTGAGCCTGACAGCAGTGGAATGCTTTCAATTCCTCTAGGATTTCTTGAGGGTTTATGCAGCAGTGCCTGCTCTATAGAATGGCATGTAAGGGGAAACAGAACTTGGGATGTTTCATAAGTGTCTGCATGGAAACCTTAGTGTTGTGTTAATTCTTGATGTTGCCTGCGGTGTAAAGTTATTTTTTAAAATAGCTGGTCTAAATATGGTCCAAAAGTTGTGTACTGTACCCATCGGTGGGAGAACGTATAAAGCTGAATTTAAAATTTTAAAATAACAGCAAAAAAACCCATAAAACTAAAAGCGGTGAACAAACCTGCTGGTGCGAGAAGGAGCAATTGCTGCTTTTTATGGTTTCATTTCTTGCATTCTTACAAAATACAACTAAGTGAAAATAAAAGGAACCACGAGTAAATGACTACATATTTTAAGTGCTTGCTAAATAATTTACTGTGGCACTTGAATTCAAGGTATAAATGTACCTCTTCAATCTGAGAATGGGGTTATTATGTGAAGAATGGATCTGCATATTGCACTGACAAAGCATTTCTTTAGTAGGCCATAATATCTTAAATTGGCTGAAATGGCAAGTTACTCTTAGGAATTGGTGCACGGTGTGCAAGGGCCTCCACTTTTTCTCTTTCTTTCCAAGGTTCTGAGAATCTCTCCAGAGTCTTCTTTGGGCACTTTGGAAAGAATTCTTTCCACATGTCCAGCCTAAATCTCCCCTCTTCAAGTCTGTAACCCTTTCCCCTTGTTTTCTCTCTGCACACCCATGTAAAAAGCCCTATCTCAGCTTTCTTGTAGTCAAGTCAGGTCAGTGTAAGATACATGCATTTATCAACAGTCTCCGAGCACCTTTAAAAAGTCTACAGTTAAAAGAATTTAAAGGTTCTCTTTAGAACTCTTTTTCTCAAAGTCACTGTCAGATAGCTTTACAGTAGGCATTAGACTGGTTGTCTGTGACTTAAAAGGAAAGCTGGTATTTTCTGGATTAAGCCTGTAGCCTTTATGTACACAGATCATTCCATGCACTTGTTACCATGATCATGCAGATTTCATCCATCATATGATTTTGCTGTGTAGCTCTGCATAATTTGGCATGGGCTACTTGCCTGCTGGGAGGACTGCAATCAGAAACATTCAGGGGTAAGTTTTCATTTTCTGTAGTAGACTGTAGTTTGTGTGCGTAGAGATTCTGTAATTTATGTGCTAGAACTTCTTATTTTTGCATTAAATGCACTGATTTATGGTGTCTGCTTCTAGTGAAGAGACAAGGTTTAGAAACAAAGACCTTTCAGAAAACACGACTCTGCTGGAAAGGTAGATGTGCTTCAGTAGGTAGACTCCAGTTGTAGTTACTACTTTTAATCTGTGTGAAGTGGTCACAGGCAAAATGTTCCAAACATAATTGCCTGGAAAATTAGGCTTTCTTTTTTTGTTAAGAAAGAAGATTAAGCCATGTCCAAGTGTTATTTAACTACAATGTCTGTCAGTAAATGTAACTAGTTTCTGTGAGATTGTCCTTAAGTCGTAAATTAACGTGGTTTGTAATCTCAGCCTGGTAAGAAATGGTTTGAAATGCAGTATTTGAAAAGATTTAATTTTCTTTTTCTGGAGAACTCAGCTTTTTATCTTTGCAAGCACATTGATGTTAGTGGTTTCCCAAGTAGAATGGAGCGAGTTACTGGGTCACTTCTGCCTTCCTGAAGATTTCCTACCCTTGGTGCTACTACTGTGGTAAATTAATATGTTTAAGACCTCCAGTTATTTTGCCAAATGTGCCAAAAAATCATTTGGTTTTGGAGTGGACAAACAAAAAGCCCATAATCTTGTAAATTGAGAGGTTTAACTTGAGCCTTTTTAAACAGAACACTAACAAGTTAAGGCTTGCCATGTCACTGGAGCCTGTCCGACAACATCTCTCAGTACAGTTGTGGTCGTGGTTTTTTGACTGAGGGTGATCTATGAGGATTAGAAGGAATTGAAAATGAAATGAAAGTAATACCTAAACCGAGAAAGAAATATCCGAAGTTGAATGCTAAAGCTACATCAGTCTTCTGATTGAGACAGTGGCTCATAAGAGTCCTAAAGCTATGATAACTTTCCCAGTCTTTTGTACTTTAAATTATAAATGAGAATAAAATTATAAATTAGTTGAGAACAAGATCTGGTCCTTATGTGCCCTCCAGTAATTTGAGAACAAGAGGATACAAGTAAAATGACTTCCACTGATGTTAAGAACAGTTCTGTCTCTGGAGCTCCCAAAATCCCACTAAAATGACTTCATGATGTGTCCCGACTTCACAGAGTTGTAAGACAGCTTGTTCCACGTGATAGTAGGTGTAACAGTTGATCTATTCATCTCAAAGTAGCTCAGAAATGAGACATCGCAAGCAGAACAAGGTATTCACAATTTCATTAACAACAAAACCACTCAAAGTCATTATTTTTCAGGAAGCTGTTCTCGTGCTTGAAATATTTAGTGGTCAGCACAGCAATAGCTTAAAATAGCGTTTTGGAGGCTATAGCACTGGCTTTAGAAACCCATTGGCAGACATCCAGGAGGCCTGTAAAAGAAGAAAAGTGCTGTAAATGTTAAAGTTCAAAAGGCAGCTTCTGATGCTGAAGTTCTCTAATTTTAAAATTACATGCTTGTTTAACAAAGTGCTTGAGAGTGGGCTGAAATGCTGTAAAGACACATCAGATAGGAAAAATCCCTGTCAGCCACAGAAAATAGTTTATTGGGGTGCAGGTAAGGTAGCTAGCTGTGAAGGATTACTGATGTTGTACAAAGTGTTAGCTGCACCCATGAGGTAAAAAGCTCAGAACTCGGATTGTTTTGTTCTCCCTGTGTTTTTTCCTAATGCTTGGTTGCATGTCAGCATACACTGTAGATTTTCCCAGGCTGGTTCTTTGTAAGCAGAAATGCGTTTAATGGTTGTGTGATGGAATTGGTGTTGTAGGACCCTAAGGGCACCAGGGAGAGGTTTTGCCTTCAGCATCTTCCTTCCCTGCTCCTCCCAGAGTAAGCCTTGGTAGTTGCATCCTGCTTCAGGAGAGGAAAAATGCTTTCTGTTGCTTTAGAGAACCTGCGAGCAACTCTGTTAGCTGCTGCTAATTAATAGCCAAGCAGCAAGCATTTAAAATCATGAGGTTTACAGTTTTACTGCCTGTAAAGTGCTTCCTGCACTTCCCCTTCCAACTATGTCACCTAAGTGCTCTGAACTCTCTTGTCAGTAAAAAGAAAACCAAAACCACGGAACAGGACAGTCCAACTGGATTCCTGCCTTTACGGTTGCATTTGTAACCAGAGCACTAATGCTAATTCTTGAAGTGTTACTGGGACTCTGTCATAACACTCTGTCATTGCAAGGCAGGTTTTTTTCAGGAGCTTTAAGCAACATTGAGGAGTAACTTTATTTGTCTTTATGACAAATTCTGGAGCACTGAAATAATGGGCTCCCAGATTTCCAGAGTTACTGGTGTATCAGATGCTCTGCAGATCAGCAACCATGTCAGAGGTCACTAAACACTGCAGCAGACAAATAATGCACATCGTGGTTTTTTCTGACTTGATTTAGAAATTTTAGTGTGTAGTATGTTAGAAACAGAAGATCTGTCAGAGATCTGTTTTAATCTATCTGGAAGCAGAATGCTTACATATTGTAGAATGTGTGTATCTTGTCCAGGCTGTGGAAATGAAGGTTTTGCTCAGTGAATTTGTGCCTGGACAAGAAATGAGGTGGAGTGCCATTGTGGGGAGAACGTTAAGTCAAACCTGCCTCACGCGGTATGTTAGCTGCATATCAGTAGTGGTTTTGATCTGTAATACCCATTCCGACCAACTTCAAGTGCTGGAAGAGGTTGTGGACTTTTCAGGGAGTTGTATTATTTCTAAAGGAAGCTGCTATGTTCCAAGCTTGTGCCCATTGCCCCTTGTCCTGTCACTGGGCACAGCTGAAAACGGGCTGGCACCATCCTCCAACAGCCACCCTTCAAGTATTTATAGGTGTGGGTATTGGACCTTACAGCAGCCTTTCAGTACCTGAAGGGGATTATAGAAAAGCTGGAGGAGGGACTTTTTGTAAGGACACCAAGACAAAGGAGAATGGTTTCAAACTGAAAGAGGGTACGTTTAGATTGGATTGTAGGAAAAAGATTTCTCACTATCAGGGTCATGATCCTTTGAGGATCAGTAAAAGCTTGAATTTAGGGGAAACAGAACATAGGACATAGAAGGGGTGCTCATAATCCACAGTAAAAGGAGTATGTTCTTTGTCAAGAAAACTTTGGTTGGGGAATGTTTATAAACACTGCTCTATAAGGAGGAGTAGGTAGGAAAATGAAGTTTAGTCCAGGTCTTCCTCCAGGTATTACTCAGTATGTGCTGGTTTAGTCCTTGAAGTTGCAATACATACTCAGTATTTAGGTATATCTAATGAGGTTGCTTAGCTCCTTTTTCAGAAGCATTTTCCACATTGCCATTGACAAACCCTTTTTTTTCTGATTTTTCCAAGTGTTAACCTTGTTTTCATCTTCTATATTTATGGTACTGTGGAAGGCTTTTTTTAAGAGATGCCTGTACAAACTGATTCCTGTGTAAAACAGGATATACCTGTGATAAACAGTTCCACAGTTTAAGGGTCTAAGCTGCTCTGAAACAACTAAGTAATTCTGTAGGGCACTGACTGCTGGATTAAGTTTGTAAATCTAATTAATAGTATAGTGCCAGTAATTTTAATAGGTGCCTTTTGCAAAAACATCTACTGTGTGACCAGTTCTGCTTTCAGCAGTCTGAAGTACGCAGCCTTGGTTAGTAGGCTGGGGGACGGGTGGAACGTTACTGAAGGTAAGGTTGCTCTTGATGCACTACTTGGTTCTAAGTAATTAAAAGAGAGTGAAGTGTTGATTCTGTTTTGCCTTTGAAAAGAATTGCCACTGTTGTTTGGGTTTTGGAAATAATTATGTTTATGTAATTAGGGATTTGAGACTAATGGGAGAAAACGTTGAATGGAATTGCTGAGGTTGTTATCGCTGAGTACTCAGATGCTTTGCTTTGGCTAATTGCTGTGGCTTAAATCCTCCTTACAGCTCTGTACCAAAACGGCACTGAAGCTCTTTTAAGAGGAAGGACCCATGTAAATAGAATGTGGATGATGATAAAATGCAGAGGTCAAAATCTGTGTCGTGTAAATTGCTCTTAAAGATGTCAGTGTGTTTCAATGCAGAAGGCAGTAGAAACACTTGCATGTCATGTAGATCTCTCCTGAAAACCGTGTGACTTACTTTAAAATGTGAACCGCTAAAATCCAGATGCTTTAGGAGATAGAGAATGGAAGAGAAGTGGAATTTCAGTGGTTTGGTTACTGGTAAATGCACGGCTTGTTGGATGAGTCTGAAATGCGAATATTTGTGGGTTGTTGATAAAGATATGCTGATAAATGGTTTTAAGTACTGTGGAACCTGATTTTCTGTTCTGATTTGGATGATCTGAGATCTCTGTGTTTAAACTCTTCATTTGCATCACAAAAACCCTTTACATTGCATTCCAGCATCAAAACAAACTGTTAAATACTTTTTATTTGTGCTAATGGCTTTTGTCCTCTTAAAGATGAACACAATCAGCTAAAACAATTAGTTGTGTAGTAGAAAGAATAAAAAAGCCTACCCAGCACCTGAGGCTTAATGCATGAAAGTCCGTGCTGTGAAGGGATGTGGACAAATAAGTCTTTTCCTAAGCCTAACTGATACGTCACCATTTTTGCACTCCTGCATAGATCTAGGAAGAGGATTCTTAAGATACTCTGAGTTTATGATGCAGTGGTTATTTCTGTGCTGTATCTAGGCAGGATTAAATTCAAAGCCTTTGACAAATGCTTATTATTACTAGATATTTGGAACTCATTCTTCTCTGGCAAAAAATGGGTGATGCAGCTAGGGAGGAATTTTCTGTTGGAATTTACTTACGGCAGTTCAAAAACTCATTGAAGTTCTTGTACTGCAACTGGTTATTTATGTTTCTTTCCTGTTTGTCTGAATGGCACTCTGAGGGAGCATGAGGAAGAGGGGGATAAGTGTGTGTGAATTGCTATGGTTTGACACAGAATTCTTTGTTAGTTCTTCGAACCTCTCATTTGTCTCGCATCAGTGGAACCCAAAAATAGGAATCTGAATCCCTTGTGGATTTTGATTTTTCATGTCTTTCACTTTTTGAGTAGTTTTTGAAATATTTTATATGATTAAGGTTTTAATAATGCGTCTTAAGCTGAAGAAACGTGAGGTTTTATTGAAGCCAGTGGGATTATTAATGAGTTACCTTACATTTTTTTACCGTGTAAACACAGTAGTGTTTTCTTTGTAATGAATGTGACTATCAGTTTGTATGAGCTAGAACAGATGTCATAGCTTTGTAATACATGATGTAGAATAATTCCAGAGTTTAGCCCAGTTTAAATGATTCAGTGTCTTTAGAGGGTGCCAGTTGATTGTGTTTACATGACAACTAGGGAGGAACAGTTTAGTCTCCTTAATTCTGCTTATGGATTTGGGTAAATGCAACTTAACTCTTACAAATAAGAAAAAACCCACCAACCAACCTTTTATGAAGGTATTAGATAGGATGTTTGGGGAAGAGGAAGGAGATGTGGCAAATCCGCTGTCGTGTTTTGTCTCTGACCCCCATAGTTCTGGCACTGTATGATTGTCAGTTTGATTTAAAAATGCCAGGTTTAGGCAAGCTGTAAGTTTGATGTACAGTTTTAATTCTTAAGCATTATTATAATGACTATTTATTTTTAATGAATTCAACTTAATACACTGCAGTTTGAGAGACCGCATGCAGCTTTTGGTAAATTTTCCAGAAGGCTGATAAGGAAAACTTACTATTTTTTGGTGATCTATAACTAGTATTTGTCTCTATGCTTTGTCTTAGAGGCATACAGTGTCCCCTTGCCTGCCTTCTTCAGTCTTGGTTCCATGCTGCAGTCAGCAAAACTGCCTTGAATTCAGCCCTTGGAGGGAATATTGACTGTGTTAAGTTGGAGAGATCTCTAAGGAAAGTAGAAGACCTGGTTTTGTCCTTGTGTCCTGAATTTCTTTTCGCTGGTGCTTGTAGAGGAGATCAGAAGCATGGAATAATCTATAAATTTGACAAGTATGCTGACCTGTTGCTATCTGTTTGCCAACTCTTCCACTGTTGGTGGTACACTGTTGCCTTGTTGCCTTGGGCAGCAGCCTACAAGCTTCTGGACAGCTGTCCATGTGTGCAGGCTCAGAAATGACTTCCAGAGGAAACAGCAGCTAGGTAAGTGTAGACGGTCATACAAGTGGGGAGGCTGTATTAGGTTTGCTGTGTGCATCTCTTAAGTCTGAAAGGATCACTAGGCCTAATGAGGTACTTTACGCCTATTGTTTCCTGGTATTCTGAGCACTGGAAGGTTTCTGTTCATCACTTCTCTTTCCTTTTTTTGTATCTTATGAACTAGTGGGGAAAGTGGCCTAACTGCTTGATGGGGTGAAAATAACATACTCGGGCTTTCCTTACACTAGTAATTCAGAACTTGTTAGATTTTTCTGTGGTTTTACTTTGGCTGGTGAGCAGACCAGAGTCAGTGTATTCAAGCCAAGAAAATGGAATATGCATTTGAATCATTGTTCAGACTTATTCAGACAGTTTTTCCCTGTTTGTCGAATTGCTTCGGTGGGTAACTCCAGGGGAACCAAATGTGGAGGAATTGGCCCAACTGCATGTCCCTCTTCAAAGACCCTCTCTTGAGCCTGATATTACCTTTTCATGACCTTCTCTAAAACGTTTGGAAAAAGCTTGGAAGCTAAATGTTGAACAGGAGAGAAAGATACCTAAATCTGTCTTCCCCTTGCCAGCTCCTATATTTGGGGGTCTGATTATGTTACTATGGCAACAGGAGTTTCACAGATGATAAGCCTGGTTTCCCATTTCA
This sequence comes from Upupa epops, assembly GCA_013397515.1. Taxonomy (NCBI): domain Eukaryota; kingdom Metazoa; phylum Chordata; class Aves; order Bucerotiformes; family Upupidae; genus Upupa; species Upupa epops. Next base: position 128,286 of record VZRI01010343.1, read on the forward strand.
CAGTCAAGATATACTAGTGTTATGGCTGAGAAACTGCCAATATTCCAGAAGTCGTCCTGAATGCACATTGGTGAAAACGAAAGCAAGTCTAAAGCCAGCATGAGGAAAAACTAGTCTCCTAGCTGAGTTAAATTATGTGCCAAATCAGACTCTGAATTGTTTTTCCTGAGGTCGTAAATGATCTGAAAGCTGTAGGAAGGCACTTTCTGCAGAAAGGGGATACAGAAACCAGGGAAGTTCAGAAAACCTGCATGGAAACATTCTGTTGCATTTCTGCTGCAGTCTTAGGTGGAGAACTACCAAATGTTCCTGTTCATGCCTTTTGTACGTTGAATTCTGTTTGTTTTTTAGAGAGTATTCACTACCTTTCATAAATTCTTTTGCTTCTGTGGAAACACTTTAGACTAGGGTTTGTGTTAGGTAAACCCAAAACAGGGTAATATGTCACAAAGGCTGTTGGGTCCTCCCCAACCCCAGAGAAGAGAACTATATTCTTTCCAGTGTAGTTTTTTTGCAGTTTTGACTCCTGTGTTGCATTCCATTTTATTGCAGCTTCATGTTCTAATAAAAGGGGTTTTTTTTGTTTTAGCCGATTCTCCGATTAGTCTCTTGGATTGGATTTACTCCAGCACAGACTAGTCTCACTTCGTACTTTTCTAAAATGCACTTGTGTTGGTGGTCTCAAAGGCTCTCCTGAAACTGAGCCAAGGACACTTCAGACTGCACTCAAAATGATTTGCAGTTGGAAAACACTTTCAAAACTTTTGTCTGTGCTTTAGTTAGCTAAAGGGGAAGGGATTTCTGAAATGTTGGGTACTTAAAAACTGGGAACTTGCTGTTCTACCCCAATAGAGGCAATTAAAAGTGTGGGGAGAAACAACTGCGTCTATGGCAAAATACTCTTGACAGGGTCTAATTTCTTCTAAGCGCCTGATTGCTGGTGCTGCTGAGTGCTGATGTGTTCATTGGTTGTGCAGGAAAGGTGTGGATACAAACGTCAATTTAAAACGGCTGGCTCACCTTATTGATAGACAGCACAAGTAAGGATGTGTATTGCTTTGAAGTTTTGAAGACTAAAGGTTATCTTTCTGAGAATTCCCTTTAATTGTTTAAACCTCGATAAATCTGATGGTGCAGCATGTGTATTGTAAATTTTCATGCTTTCTATTATTTTTTAGAGCCTCTGCTATGAAAGGTTTTCTTTCGGTGCTTAGCTCCCGTGACACTTTTTAACATCGTTGCACAATGATGCCAAACGTTTTGACATCATCTTTCATGCAGCCTGAAGTAATAAAATTTGAAGGACTTAAAAAATTTATTTTGCTAGCTTTGCATATGATTTAGAAAGATAAATTCTAACACTGGCAGCTCTCTTATCAAGTGCTTTAAATAAATATTCTTGCCAGTAGCCACCGTTAAATAGTAGAATGACTCTTGTCAAATAAGGTGGTGTTTTACAAACTGCATTTGAATGGTGTTGGAAAAGAACCAAACCCTCAAAACATACAGGCTCACACCAGGTTGGGGGTTGGGGGGGGGGAAGCTGAATTGTGCTTAAAAATAGCATGGCTGATGCAACAGTAACGCTAATGTTGAATCCTGAGTAGTATACCCCCAACACTGGCTCCAGTCCTGCCGGTGGCTCATAAATGTGAGAGCATTCAAGTCAGTGGAGTTCGCTTCAGTCTGTGGTTCTGCTGCAGGGGAAGTGTAGGATGTAGGAGTCAAGATTTGATTCTCAAGTCTGCTTTTGTTTCTTCAGGTATTCTTGTTTATTGTTAGAGAAACAAAGTTCCATGAGTACTGCAGTTGGTAGGGCTTCTAGGGATTTCTGTCAGAAGTCTGCTTGACTGTGGCCTTGCATTTATGGTTTTTCCTGTTGCCATGCTGCTTTTCCCCCTGCCTTCAATAATTTCAGTCCTCCTTGCATCTCTTTCCTCTGCCTTCTTCACTGTAATTTCCTTTTTGCTTTGAGTCTTCTGCTTTTCTGGCTGCCTGAAAATAAACAGTCTGTTGTCTCAGCTTGGAATGTGCTGCTAGGGTAGCTGGTTGTCTGTCAGAATAAATAGTGTTGGGGGTGCCTCTTGCCATCCCTTGCCCTGCACTTGGGGCAGAAGCAAGGATGTGCCCATCTACTCTACTGCTCTCGTGACACTCGCCTGTTCTTTGAGGTTTCAGACTGAATTTAAATTGAACAGTGGCTTCAAAGGTCATTTTCTAGACACCACACAGCAGAAAAACTTGATTTGGACCTGGCATTTTGCTTTGAAGACCCAACCACAACTGAGATAGACCTATGTGTAGTGAGCGCTAAACTCGCAGAATCTGGTTTATTACTGAGAACTATTTAAGTGTAATAACTAGAAATTTGCAAAGTTATGAAACTTTAAACTGGGTAAATTAATTTCTAGTATAGTTTAGTCATTTACCAAACCAAGTATTTCTAATGAAGTGTGGAGATAAGTTTATTGTTGCAATAGCGATGAGACCTCTTCACGTGCCTTGTAGCTTTTGTGTTTAACGTTAGCTGCAGTTTTGAAATGGATCATTAAGCTTGCATGAACTTGGCTTCTCATAGTAACTGGTTCCTCCCACTGAGTTGTGCACTTTATCTGAAGACCGATTAATGATGTCCTTGTCCATAGTGTTATGTTTTTACCTCAGGTTAGCTTTGTTCACAGTATATATTCATGTTTCAGATGAACACATAGTAGTAGTTTAGGTTTGCTTCATGCTAGGTAGAAAATGGTAGTCAGATAACAATGATGTCTGTGATTGCTAGCTGCTAAACTGACAGATTTTTTCACATCGATATTTAGGACACTATTTGGAATAAGAAGAGGGAAAGAATGTTATGGGTGGGGAAAGAAGACATGAAGTGGCTCTTTGTAGTAGGAAGAACGTTAAGACTTAGATTTTGTTTCTTTCCCTTTACAAAACTTAATTGTGTCTTTTAACACTGTTCATTAAGGTGCAGTTAAAGATTCCTGGTATGTTCACATACTTTTTTTAGCCTATACTCAGCATTTTGCTATAGTTCAAAGTCTCTAGATAATGTGGAGTTAAAAAATCTGTACAGTCCAGTTAATGATTGGTTTCCCTAAAGGCTGAGATGATTGTGGTTAAATTGTTCAAGAATGGTCTGCTGTTGTGCATGGATGTTCCAGTGATTCCAGTGGTGTTGTGGAGTACACTCTTCCTCATGTCCTCCCCTTGTCTACCCAGTGTTCTCTACTCCTTTGGAGCTGGGAAGCATCTTTCACACAGCTTTGAATGGAGAATGCATTTGCACTGTGTGCAACGTGTGTAAGACATTGCAGTTGGTATGAGAACTGTTACTTGATGGCAGTAATGAGAGCACGGATACTTCATTAGTGCATTTGGCTTTCACACTGCACTCTATTTTTCTGTGCATGTATTTTAAATGTGCAAGATTAAAAGATGATGGTATAGAGTTTCAGTTTCAAGCTACGTTGATGGAAAAAGCAAACTTAGATTAGAATGGGCTTGGATGTGCTGTGTTTCTGTGACCTGAATTCGGTTAATATGAAAAAAGTTGTCATGCTGCAGAGCAGTGTGCCACTTAGTGCTCATGCACATACTTCCTGTAGTTTCTCTCCAGCAAAGTTGTGCAGTTTCCTGTGCAACTATCATTAGAATGCCTTTTATTTGGTACCATATGCGAGTCTTCTGTCATGCAAGCTTCTTAAATACAGACATGTGCTTTATTTGATAAAGTAGAATGAAGGACACGACTGGTGAAAGGCAATTTCCTGATGCCTTGAAAAAGGACAATAAAAGAATGTCTGGGTTAGGAATAGCAGAATATGTGAAGTCAGCAGTCCAATTAGAAGAATTCTGTTTAATAAAATACTTTATGTTCACTTGTAAAAATTATATGCATGAAGTAATATTCAATGCCACGTTTCTCGGCAAATAAAAAGGGGGGAAGGGGAAAATCCCAATCTACATTTACAGTGTTAAACTCTGGTCTAGTTTGCAAAATGCATATGGGGATTTCAGTTATGCAGTCATTAAATTATTAGTTAAGAATAATTTAGAACGTGGAGAAACAGCTATTTGGAAGAGTAACAGCACTCAAAAATACAGAGTCATTCTCAGTTGAATTCTGTGTAATGTAGTGCTTCACTGCAGCCTTTAAGAGTGAATTTTGAACACGTGCCAAAACTGAAGGGCCTTTACTGGGTGTCTGCGTTGCAGTTTTCTTTACGTTGGCTGTGTCAAGCCTTGTCACGTGCGCTGTGCTTTTCTTGTTGGTGAACTAGAAGATAAGGCTTGACTTGATCTGTGTAAGATCATTTTGTAATATGATCTTTGTTGCATGATACAAGTAAACTAGTGTGGAATGTGGCATAGATTTTTGTACTCTCTTTGGTAGGTAGGAAGCTATTAAGGAGAACATATAATAGTTAAGAGCATTAATGCAGATTTCTCTTGCTTGTGCTGCAAATCAATATTAGAATCTTGCCTTAAGAAGAAAATTTGATGGAAGGGAAGATGCCTTGCTGGTTTCTTCTAAGAGAACCGATCTTCAGAACTTACAGGCAGAAATATTTACTAACAACTGTTTTGAGGACACACTGGCCTTTACATTTTGTCTAAAAAATCTGACATGAGCATATTCCTGATGTACGTTGTTGTCAAACTTTCTTCAAAATAAACTATGAAGAGTGTAGGTACTAACCATACACAAAAGTGTTCAGTAACGATTCAAATGGTGTTTTTTCCAGGAGGGTTTGTGGTACCTTGCATATTTCCCATAGTGTAATGGAAGGTCTTTGTCTGCCCCAGATTGTGTTTATTTTTGTCAATGAAGTCTCACTCAAATGCAGGTAGACGTGTCCTGTGAGATTTCAGTGTATGGTTAAATACTCTCCATCCCAGATCAATCAGTGGGGTAAGTTTCTATTTTGGTGTGGATGTTTGATATCTTTTACCCTGTCCTAAATAATCTTGTGAAAGCAGTAAGCATAGGCTAGAAACAGATCTTTGTATGTTTTCATGTGTGTTTTTCTTATATGTGATTTGATACTGTGTTTTTCTTGCACACAACCTAAACCAAGTGCTAATATTTCAACAGATACAGAATGACAGTCAAACACTGCACACTGGTATGCCTGTGAAGAGGCACTGCCAAAGTTAATTCTCTAGTGCAAAAACTGGGAGTTCTGGCTGATGGAAGCAGGTAGGTGTGAAGGTGCTTGCATGGAAAGGAAGATACAGGGACAGCTCAATGGAATTTTACTTAAGCAGAGCCAAGCAATGCTTTTAAAACGGCTTTTGCCTCAACTGACTTACAGACCTTTTTATTATAAAACTTGTGGTTGCCTTGTTCCAAGTTATATCTGATAGAATGACACAATTTAATATGTGATTTCAAGGCATTAGTCCAATAAGAAAGTCAGAAAATCCCCAGAAGACATTTAGTTAGCTAATTAAAGAGCTTGTTTTATCCGGAGATAGCAGGAGAAGGTAATTTAGAATTCATTTTTCTCATCCTGCTAGCATCTAAGTAAAAGTGAAAAAAAGTCTAATTCCAATCTAAAACCTGAATGCACATTGAAACTTGCATCTTGAACCTCAGCATCAGAAGATATATTGCAGAGATGTGCTTGCACACCGTTTGCAAGTCATGACTCTAAATGGGTTTGTCTCCACTGTCACCAGCTCCTTTTAAACAAAAATAAGCCTTAGTGACATCACGCCCTTCTTAGTGCTGGAGAAATAACACAGCTTACAGTAGCATTTGACATCAGTTGGTGTCTCAGCAGTAAGTTACTAGAAAACTGTTTTTTAAAACAGTTTTGCCCATAGACTTTTTAGTGCTACTGAAAATGGGGAAAGAATCAAGCCTATTGGCCACATTGCATGCTAGGTCATAGCATCATTAGGGATCGGAAGGTACCTCAAAAGATCATCTAGTCCAGTCCCCCAGCCACAGCAGGATCGATCACCTAGACCAAATGGCACAGGAACACATCCAGGCGAGTCTTGATTGTCTCCAGGGAAGGAGACTCCACAACCTCCCTGGGCAGCCTGTTCCATTGCTCCGTTACCCTCTCTGTAAAGAAGTCTGTAAGCTCTAGAGGCGGAAAACTTTTAACATGAAAACTGTAGGAATTAGTATTTGATATAAGTGCTCAATTCTCAAAGTATTGAGGCCTTTCCAAAGCAGAACTACTTAAAACTGATGGCTTTAAAAAAGCTACTCATCTGTTTAGCTTTTATTTTCTAGCGCATCCGTGTTGCCGTTAGTAACATTAATCTGTCAAATATAGATGTGAAAAATACCAGTGGCAGTTCTGCTCTGCGTTTCCAAGACATTCCTGATACCGGAGGGGGAGGTCATGGATTAGATGATCAAGGGTCAGAACCTACAGAGACATCCCAAGTTGTTCTCAGCTGAAAATTCAGTCCCCCAGAAACCCAACTGGTTGTTGAACAATACTGGAGTCCATTCTCTTGTTTTCCTTAAGTGTAATATTTTAAAAGGCCCTGACTGGAGAACTGTAGGAATTATTTGAAGATTGATGATTCAGTAAGAAAAGTTACGCTTAAAAATTTTACAATTTCTTTAAGCTAACTGTGGGTAAATAGAACTGCATTAAATCAAGCAAGCTGTGTATTGAGTGAAAAAGCAAAGTGCAAAGACAATACTAAGAAACGCGTTTTTAATAATTTTGTCAAGCGAGTTCAGGGTGTACAAAAATACTGGAACTTTCTATGCTTTATTTGGCTTTCTTAGGGAGGAAAAATACGAACGGCCTGGAATCATGCGATGTCTTAAACACACTGATTTAAAACATTTTTAAAATGTTAGCTCGTGCACTCTGCCCAGAAGTGTAGACTTGCCTGAAGGCTGAATGGAGGTCTGTCTTCATGTTGGAATTGCCTGTTAGTGCCAGTAAAACCTGTTAATCTGATGTAAAGGTGATTTACTTGGGATAAAAAAAGGTTTGCTCTTAGCCGTGCTTGGCATACAAAGTTGACCAGAAACAAAATGCATGTGAATAATGACATTTAAAAATATTCTTGCAATGTAAACATCCTTTTAATATGGAAAAAATTCTGTTTATTTTAATGGTATTAAATCAATGCATGTACGAGTGAGAATTACTCTCACTAGATAGTGTTTCTATAATCAACCGATCATTCAGGTTTATACCCCTAACGTTTTCCTGCTGTTACGTATGTGCCAGGAAATAGTGGCTGTGTTTCTCAGATGCGTGCTGCTGTGACAGTGGTGAACAGTTCTGGAATTCTGTGATGCTGAGTTCAGAAAAGCTATGGCTTTTCATCACTCCTAACCTGGCAGTAGGGAAGATGCTTCAGACTGGTAGCTGTGCCAATCTCAAGCAGGAATTGCCAAGTGCCCTGTCTGAAGGTTTTGACAGTGCTGTGCCACTCCAAATTGTAGTTAAGCTGTTAAAGAAGTGGAACACAAAACATTGCCGGAGAGAGGCCAAACACTTCAAAAGCAGTTCTGAAACGTGGACAGTGGAAATAATTCCTACCATTCTATTGGGCTGCAAGTTTAGCAATGATGGATTGCGTAACACTTAAAAATACTTTGACCAATGATTTGGCTGTCATTTCTCTATCTTGGGACTTCAAAATTATCCAGTATAGCTGTTGTACTGCTCAGCAACTTCCCTTCAATCCTGTGAAGTCCCTTCTTCTCTGCTCACCTCCTCCCACCCGTCAAAAACCCCAAACCCACCCAAAACAGGAAGGTTGGGGAAGCAAGTACTTTTTTCCAAAGTATTTGTAGCTTGAAGTTTAAATGGTTAGCCATGTGTCGCTCCCGTGGGTACTTTAACATGCATGTCATGGTGCTAGATTCCACAAGAAAGATACCTAACTAAAATGTATTGTTCTTGTAATGTTTATTTTGAATAGCAGTTCCACTGGATGCTGGTGCATAGATCCTGCTGTGGGTTTGCAGCCTGCACATATTTCTAGAGGTATGACTAATGGCAGACGGGCAACAACTACTTAATCCAGAACAAGTTTCATTTCAGGAGCTGCAAATATGCCATGTGCCTAGTTACACACTTCAAAATAATTGTATCGTGGTTTAAAATTCCAGTTTGAGGACTGAGAAATAGTTGACTTAGCTGCAGGTAACTTGCATTTTGTTTCCACGCTTTTCCCCTTGGACCATACAGTTGTTGGATCTGCAGTACCAGTAACAGAAGTGTCGTTGCTTTTATTCTGCATCGCTTAACAAATGCACAGACTCAGCTTTTTGCTTGTTTTGCAGATGGTATTCTCTCATGATTTACTCATGATTGTTTAAACTTTTCTTTCCTGGCTACTGAGCTTCTGCTTACTGATGCAGGAAAGTGGGGATTGCTTTTCATTGACTCTAGAGTTTAGTGAGTGGCAGTGAAACCTGCCATGGAGGTAAGGCACATGGAAGAGAGCAAACACTAAGGGGAGTTTTCCTCCCAGGAAACTTTCCAGTCTATCAACAGTCAAGTCACAAGGGCAGGCCATTGCAGAGACACCTTCCCTTGCCCAAAGTAGATGAGAACACTGATTACAGGATTCCTTACAGTCTTCTGGAAGTTCACAAGCAGAACTACCAGTGCCTTTCCTGACTTCACCTATATCTGGAGATCATCAACACGTGGTGTTCTTGTGTCATCACAGCCATAAGTTCTTCCTGCTCCAGCTAGAAGGATTCCATCACAGCCTGCACCTGAGGCAAATCAGCAAACTGTACAGCATGGAGACTGAGAAGAGCTGGCTTAACATGCCATCTCAATAGAGTGAATCACTTCTAATGATTGGTGTAAGGCAACATCCCTTCCCCCCCAAATTCCCATGAGATCAGTGGATGGTCTATCCTAGGGCTCTCTTCTATTCTTTTAAATCTTCAAAAGAGCAAAGGAGTATTTATTACCATTTGTCATCTCCAAATGCAGAAGACTGTGGTTGTTTCAGTCTAAAATACATACCTGTATATAGGAATCAGGCTAGTGTTCTTGATAACTAGAACACACAAATATTGCCAGCCTCATTCTTTAGAGTTCAAGGCAAATCTATTTACGGGGAGAAAGATTTGCAAGAGTATAGAAGCTGCAAGTAAAACCTTGTCTGTCTTTGAAAATGAGAAGCAGAGGAATTAAAGCTATTGCTAACAGAATGCTTCATATCGGTCTTCCAGAAACTGTTTTGTTGTTCAGCTCTTTCCATAAAGAAAACACCGGTGGACAGAGTCCTTGTAAACGTGTGTGTTTTTTGTCTTAAATTTTACATGGTGCCTTCATCTTTTCTGGTGAACTGCTGCGTGAATAGAACACGACCGAGTAACCCATCCTTCCACACCTTTGAAACTTCGGAGTTGATTTCTTACTGTGAAGTATATTGATCTGGAGTCTTTTTCCAGTTAATATGATCTTTCCCTGGTGAAAGAGGACTTCTTGAAGACAGCCTTATCTTGATATTACAGAGGCCCTAGGCAGATTCCTGTTTGGAAGGAACCTACAACAAGCTGGGTCCTGCTGCTTCATCTGGGTGGATTTGTTCTAATATCTCCCGTTGCTTTCAGCTGGAAAATAATACTGACTTTGGAAGTACTGGTAGTGTTTGTAGGCTTCAATGCATTACCTTCATTTAAGCCTATAATGCCGAATATGGCATTTTAGTTGTGAATTTTAAGGAGGAAATATTAGCACCTTGAAAAGTTTCTGATATTCAAGATGCAGCAAGTTACCTGTGGGAAAAACCCTTTTGGTCACAAGGGAATCTTGAAAAGAAACGTACTTTCAATTATAGCACCCTTTAATGATTGTTTCTTAGCCACCCTTTAATGAGTGGTTCTTAGCCAGCAAGCATGAAACAGTAGAAATTTGCATTGGAAATGCTCTGTATTTCTCTTCTTTTTTTGTCTTGTATCTTCTACTTTACTGGACGAGGAAAGCGTAACTGTCATCCTGGAGATAGTGGTGGTTCAAAAGCATTTGTGGATAGGTTGGTTGGTTCCTCTTTCCAAACAAACACCTTGTTTCAAAGAACGTGCCTGTGGGATTGAAAGACTGAACCTGACTCTCTGATCTTTGAAAGTTGATCTGAAATAATGGAAAAAAAAGGCAACTTTTTGTCAAATTGGAAGGTCTCATGTTGTTGAAAAATGATGAGGTTCTGGTGCAAAACAATCTGATTGTGTTTCTATGAAACAGCCGTGCTGTTTGGAGCATCCCTCTTCCCTTAGGTTGAGATACCTTTGAAGGACTGTGCTCCGAAGAGCCAAGAAGCGCAGGGTATTTTTGTGCATGTCCAAGCAGTTTCTCTGGAATAAGCTTGTTGATTTTTTTCTGTTTTAATTACTGCAGGATATCAGATGCTGCTTCTATGAGTTTATTTGTCTCCACTTTTATGAGGAAAAAAAGAGGAAATTTTCCTGTCTGCTACTCTTCACTGCAGAAATTTAAGATGCCTTTTAAAAAATGTTATTGCTGTGGTTTTATTGACAAAACCTTGGGTTTTAACAACTTTTCTTACTGTGTTCCAATTAATACAAAAAGTTTCTTCGAGGAGGGGAAACCTGATAGCTGAAGGACACATGAGATGCCTAACCGTATAAAGCTGTTCTGTTTAGGTGTGTGCTCTAAAGGAGAAGATGAAGAAATGCCATCAGAATTGCCCCCAGATGGGTGAAGTTACATCCAGATAATGAACAGCATACCTCTTTTGCTTAACTATTTGGCCAGACTCTAGCTGGTGTCTTGATGGGAGCAATGAAGAGCACTGCAGGTGAAATGTTAGCGTCTCATTTGAGGCACGCAGCTCAACAGCCACCTTACATGCAAATACCAGACCCTGTTGCTGCTGTGTAGAAGGTGCTGCAACTAATGAAAGCATACATGGGACAGCTTGAAGGGCAGTGATTGCTAGTCCTGTTTTGTCGCATGCTGGCTCTGCGCTACTGATGAAATTTCACTGGAGTCAGCTTCAGGATCTCCAAAGAAGAGAATGCCATCTCTCTTAGGCATTGTATTTCTGTTCTTTGTAGCAATTAAATCCCAGGGAATTTAGGTCTTCAGGTAAATAAAGGGAATAATTTTAGAAATTCAGAAACCTGATCGGGGAAGCATGAACAGGTTCTTATCTCGCCCATCAATCATGATGTGTCTAGGTTTAGCCTGAGGTTGTCACAGAAGCATTAAACTGATGACAGTGTTTGATCAATCTGGTTTTGCAAACGGAGTCGAAGGCTTTGAGACTGAAGTAAGGTCTTTACAGAGTAGTAGGAGATAGGGTTTAGGAAGCCACTGGTGAGGGAAACACTCAGGTAAGTAAGATTGTTTCTTCTTAAAGAGATTATGGGGAGACGTTCACTGCATTGCAATAGATGTCATTTTCAATTCACTTGAGATAAAGTGAACAGAGGAGAGATTTGGAAATTTTTCCCAAGAAGTGAGCACTTAATTTTTAAATTCCCCCTCCTTCCCCCCATCAACTTGTAACAAGCAAAGAGAACTTTCTGGACAAAACATTTTAAGATTGATCTCATCTATTGGTAGATGTCTTAAAAGTCTTGAAAGTTCATAGCTCAACACTTTTTTTGGGTTCTTTTTATTTGGCATCAGAGCATGAATAAACCTGCATGTCTAGTATTCATCTCTTGTCATCCTCCCCTATTGCAGTGACTTGTGTATGTCTCTGTGTGGCAGAAAATGAGGGAATGTAGATCATTATTCAAGAAGTTACCAACTAGCACTTTTCCTTCCCCTCCAGTCTTTCTGCCTCCCTATCCTGGACGTATGGAGTCCCTGCCTCAGCCTACGGCCTCATTCTTTTTCCAGCTGCTCACAAAAGTAAAGAACCAGTGTGAATGTTTGAAGAAAGAATCCACTCAGAGGACTGAGTATCAAGCAAAAGCTCCAGGTTGCAAACTCAGAAAGAAACTTCCTTTGGGGAAGGATCTGCTTCCAGGATTTGCTCGTCTCTTTTTCCTTGGGCAAACAGAGTTCTTGAAGCAAACAACAGGGTTGCAGGTAGGTAGGGCCCCTTTGAACTGCCATCCACTCAGGTGTAAAGGATGGACTTTATGCTGTTTATGCTTTTTTTGTTGATGTTGTCTTCCACTTCTTAAGCTGAGAAAAGGGAGTGTGAACAGTTCAAAGAAAAAAATATATGGGGAGAGAGAGAGGAGAAAAAAATACCCTGGCACTTAGAAAGAATGTTTTTATGCCTCTGTAAGCTTCCTGTCCATGGGTCATATTTGTACTTTGGTTCTTCGAAGCACTGAAGTCACTCTTTGTCTGACCCTTCTCTAGACAGGAAACTAAGTAATGAGCAGAAAGCAGTGGCTGGGGCCAAGGTAACATGGCTCATACATGGCCCATAGCCACACAGTTTTCATCTCCTCCCTGTCTCTTTACACCAGTGCTGAGTTTGAATGCGCAGGAAGGTGGAGGCAGCCAAACGGGTTAGAAATCTGACTTGATTCCCAGCACTGCAAAAATTCCCTAGTTCTAAATGTGTAAAAGTGTTCTTCCTTCAGAGGAGACTGTAGCTGCTGGGTTTAAGTGCTGTTTCTTTGTCCAAGTGATGGAAATAGGCTGGAACACTCTTGATTAAGGGGATGTGCCACTAACCCTGTGATCAGCAATCCCTCAGGCCCAGAGAAGGGGAATCGGATGAATCAGCTCAGGTAAATTCTGCCTTTCTCGCTTCACAGTGTGCAGAGCAACAGCCTCTTTCTTGCAACATCAGTAGCCCACAGTCAGGCCTTTCTTTCTCCAGCAATGTCATTGTTGGCACAGGAAATTTATTCTAAATTTCCTTTTGATTTTGAGCAGAAGGAATCACTTGAAAACTGGCAGTGAAATTCTAAGGAGATTTTCCTCTTTCGTGCTGAGTTGAAGTCATTTGGAACTATGTTACATGCATTATTACTTGGGTGCATCTTGTGACTCTTCTCTCCCTCTTCATTCCCTCCAAATTCCTTCAGGACACCTTCTAACCTTTATACTGCATCACAAGCCTTCAGCAGAAGATCTTGAGAGCCATTTATGTTGCTGGAAGATGACAGTTTGGATCTTGGCCTTCCTTAAGCAGGATCTCCTGACAAAAGTGGGATTGGGAAAGAAATGACTCCTTTTCCATCACAGAGAGACACCCTAGAAATGGAGGTCTAGGCAGAAAACTACTTGTAATGCATCATTCTTTAGGAAGTTTGTTTGCCCTCTCGTGGTCCTTTTGTTGTTGTGTTACAAAGATGTCTCGTATAAAACCTAAGCCTGGCATCTTCCTATCTGAAGACCAAGTCAATAAATCTGAGTGTAAGAGTTTACAGGTCTAACTAACAATGTGATCGGATCTATCTGTCCCCTGCATAGGAGATGCCACGTGAATCTGTGAAACAGGGTTCTGCTGTGGTTCAGACTGTTATATTTGTAAAGTCTTTTCTACTCGTAGTCTGTTTTAATGATCAGAAGCAATAAAGCTGCTTGTGAACATGGTATTTACTTAGGCACCTGCCTCTCCACGTTTGCCTGCAAGCATGTTTCAGCCAAAAATGAGCAAACGGCAGTACCAGAAGTACGGAGTCTGCTGAGGTTTTCTCTGGCTTTGTGCTCACGAAAGGTACACGGGAAGGGCTGAAAGCTGTGAAAGTGGAAAAGCGTAGATCTGAGTGAAAAGTTTTTCTGTTAGAAGGCAGAAAGCTTTTGATTTTTTTCTCCCTAAGGGATTTGATAGCCAAACTCAATTAAAGGTCTTTTGAGATCTCAAACCCCCTATGTTTGGCAGTAGTGAACAACACACACGCACGCCCCTGTCCCCTGTACTTTTGTTCTTTTTGCTGTAGGAAATTAGTTGTGAAGAATGGCACTGACTTTTAGCGTTCAGGTTAGGGAAGAGAAAAGCTCTGTTCTGAAGCTGAGTGTGAGCAGGGGTGGCAGGAGGGTGAACCAGGCCCTCTGGCAGTAGGTAAAGAGTACTTCTGTTTTCCTGCTTTCTGCTTTTGGCAATTGGAATAAACTAGTCAGATGCTTGGGCTTGAATCCAATTAATCTCTTAAATTAGTTATCACAAAATGTTGTTTTTTAAATAATGCATAGATCTGTAATTACATTTTCCAGTGTATTTAAATTTTTGAGCAGTCTTAACGTAGCTTTGAGGCTACTGCTTTGTGGCAGTTGGCACTTCTTACTATGCATTGCATTCCAAACGTTTCTTCAGATGATGCCTTTGAAGTGCGTGCGTATGTAGCAGAGCCATTTTCCCTGGACTTTGTGAAACCTGGCTCTCTGTTGGGTGGCTTTGTAATATATTTTTCCCTGTGAATATCATGCGCCTCAGTCTTGCTGCTCCTGTGGTTATCACGTGCAATGGTACAGTTCTCACAGGGTGTGTTTAGAAAACTGCCGGTCAGATGCGTGTGTTCAAGCTGTGCAACCGCGGTCATGCTTGTGAACTTGGAAGTTTCAAGAGAAATCGGCTTCATGTATTAAATGCAATACTTGAACTGTGTGGAAATATGTACGTGACGATCTTAACATTGAGGTGCAACTGTTACAGACCTGAATTGTGTGCTGAACAGGAGCAATCTAGCTCAGAAATAAATACTAACGTCTGTGGCTAGAGATCTGTGTCAGCAGTGCTTTCAGTTGAAAGTACTTGTTTGTTTAACGTAGTCCGTCGAAGTTTTGGTATCTCGTGTGCTTTACTTAATGGGTATACGTGCCTTAGCCGCGGTCTGTGGTCATTCTGTTCTGCAGTCAAAGACTTGTGAGCACTGAACGCTTACAGTAAAACAGCAGGGGCACTGAGGACTTTTCTGATGTTACTGTCTCAGTTGCTGAAATGGCTTTACTTCCCCCACCATCGTAACTAGAAAACCCAAACAAAAGAAACCTGTGGCTGTTCTACAGTCCGTATTTTGATTCTTCTTGTCTGTCAGCATTGTGTTAGCGTATTACTGTCGTGCTCTGAATTTTACAGCTGGAATCCTGGGTTCTTGGTACGTTTTTAGAGCAATAACTCCTGCCTTTGTGTTATAAAATAATAAAGATGTCTAAAACTATTTTCTTCTTGTTTATATTGTACTTAACGTAATTGTATGAGTATTGAGTGACTCTTCTGGCTGATTGTAGAGTGCCAGGAAACCTGGAAAGACACCGTGTAATTTTAAGGGTTTTTAATTCCCAGTACTAACAGAATCTCCCAATACAGACTTGTGGTGCTCTTGTATTCTTCTTTTCATTCCCTTTAAGATTCCTTGAGCATTTGAGCTACCTAACTCCTGCAGTCCTTTACATCTTCTTGATCAGACGCCAGCTCCTCCTCATTGTTTCATAAGCAGTCAGTTAAATCCCGGCTGTTGACAGCTCCTTTTTTTTCCTGTCCCAGGAAAGCTATCTCATTTAACCTGAAGGATTGCTTTCTTCTTTCCACCTTCTGTCCACCCTCTGCTGCTTATGTTGCAGCTCTTTCTCTGTGACATGATGCTTTATGCGTAAGGAAGTATTCTGTAAAGACTGGGAAACGCAGGTGAAATTGTCTCAGGTTGCTACTTGAACCAGAGCTGAGCCTGTCATTTGAATGAGCGAGGCATTGGCAGTTTAGAGTAGGTTAAGGGAGGGAGATGTAACAAATATTTCCAGAATTAGAGAAGGAACATCATTCTCACTTGCTGAGAATAAAAAGTATAGGTGATCTATTCCTTTGTTTTGTGGTGAGGGAGATGGGTAGCAAAACACCAAGCTTTCTGTGGGCATCTGAAAGCCAGAGTGGTTCCATCAGCTGCGTGCTCTGAGCTGGATTTCATCACTCCAGTCCTGCTTGCAGGGCACTGGGATTTGTTCAGTAGCAGTGATGAAAATCCCTTTTTGGATTTTTTTTTTAATTGGGAAGAGTGGATCAATACCTTGGTTTGCCAGACCTCCATTACTGATCCCTGCAAGACCGAATGTGATGTACGGATTAGTTTAGAAAGGCCCTTCCAATTGCAAACTGGCAAAAGGCATTCTCTGCAAACAAATGATCCAACCCTTCCAGTTTTGTCTTTTGCATGGATTATGAAGAACTGGCTGCTGCACAGCTTCTAAGCTAGGCCCGTAAGTTGATCGAGTCAGCAGCGTGAGGTGAGTTGGTGGGTTGTCACAGCAATTGTTGGGTTTTTCTGTTTAAGCTGGGTTGTGTATTGGACTTTGTACTGAAGCTGGATTGTCTAAATGGCACAAAGAATTCAATAGTTTAAAAAAAGACCATTATTAAGCTCATGCTGCTTTTGCCCATGATAGTGATAGCTCCTCCTTCACTTGCTGTGATTTACTAAGAATGAAATTGCTGTCCTGTGTTGTTTCCTTTCTGACCCAGGCTCATGCATGGGTCATTTTCCTTTTCTCTGCCCCTAGCAGCTGATGGTTCTTGTTTTTCCTATGTGCTGAAGAAGTGGAAGTTGGGGAAGTGAGCTGGGTTCAGACTTGTGGAACAGAACAGCAAGCGGGTATCACTTATATAAGACAATTATTTTGTTTATCCTGATGGACAGGTGCAAGAGATCGTACAGAGAGGCAGATAGCTTGGAGTGGTTTTCTTACAACTGTTTCATCACTTTCAACCGTAGCAGCATCTGGCCCCTTTTTGCCAAATAACTGGTGTCATCTGTACCTGTAATTCTGGAGTAAATAGCATTTGAACAGATGATGAGACTTCCACGGTTGTGAGTGTATTCAGTGTGATCAGAGTTGAGATCTGAAGATTCATATGTGGTTTAGAGAGATTGCCCCGAAATTTAGCTTTGTGCTGACCTGTTTGATCGCTGTAAGGGATTAACTCATTCGGAACCCGCACTGAAAACGGGGTAATACTGACACGGGCAGGTTGTCAGCAGGTGTAAACTGCTGCTCAGGAAAGGCACTCTTCGGAGATCGCTGTAACTGCAAATCATCTTTAGAACCGCTGGCATGTAGGGATGGTCACTGTCTCTCACTTGAGTTTTGGATTTTTGGTGAAAAATGAAGACTTGCCAAACAACACTGAGGAAAAATGATAGATAAGCATCTTCTTGTAAGTGTAGTGTAGTAAAAAGACGATGTGTTTTTGTGCAGCTTGTGCGCCTTTTCCTGTATGTTACCTCAAAAGCAGTTGATTCAGGTGGCCAGGCAGCACGAGCTTGCAGACGTCTTACTCCTGTTGGTAGGCAACCTGTGTTAAAACCTGTACTCCTTGTGTCATGCTGCAGGAAAGGTGGATAGACTGTTTGGACGTGAAAATTTTCAGATGCTGCTGACAAATGAGAGACTTGGACCTGTTTTTCCCAAGTTTGTTTTTCTATGGCTTGGGGAAGGCTTGAAGCCTGCCTTCAGGAAACCTCAGCTCCTCAAAGTTTGTGTTCTTGTTTGTTATGCTGTCCCGCAGTTGTATATCCTGGCAGTTACCAGTGTGGAAGGCTAGGGAATGCTCTTCGGTGTGGGATGTGAGGGAGCTGGCAGGTGAGTGTGAAACGTCCATCTGCGAAATGGTGGGAGCTGCCTTGAACACATCCATGACTTGGGGAAGCGTGCCTAGCGGTTCAGGCGCTGCAGGGGAATTCTCACGTATCTGCTGGTGGCATGTGCTTAGTGTTCAGAGCAGTAACGTCTCACAATGTGTTTTAAAAATGTCTTCCTGGTCTCTGGCAGGACTTTGCGTTGCATGAGGAAGCATGACAAAGTGATTTGCAAAGCCTTTGAGTATGTGCATAAACAGCTGAGGAAATCAGACTGAAGCACATCAATGAAGAACAGCTTATTTCAGCACAGTTGGGATGCTCCTGGGTAATTTTGAAGCAACAGAGAAGTTGAGGCTCAGTGAGATACTGGAGCAGCACAGGAGCTCAAATAACAAGCGGCCAGTTCATGTAGAAAACATCCTTAATTGGCAGTAGACTTCACTGAAAATCAATTGCAGCAGCTAAGCTTTCCCCCCCCACTCCGGGACAGTTAACTAATCAGTGAAGTCTGGACTCCTGTGGGTTTTTAGGTTGTGTGGTTGGTTTCTCTGGTGTCTAATATAAAAGCATAAGCTCTGATTTGAAACTGTTGTGCCTTGGGCACTGGCTATACCTATTACCTAAAGGCGCCTAAATCAGGAGAATTAAGGCTGCAGCTTTTTGCAAGAGGGAAGGAGTGACAACTCCTTGAACTGGTCCTTTTGCTTTGACATAGCTGTGTAAGTGCTTGCATGGTTTTGGTAACTGTAACCCTCTGATGGGTCTGGTTGAAATTAGAAATAGGTTAACAAACTGGTAGGGATCTGAGAGCAGAGATGTTCACGGAAAGAACTTAGAGTAGTTCATTTGCCAATGAACTCAGAGTAGTTTCAGAATGTGCTCCAACAGGCTTTAACGCTTTCTGTGTTAATCTCTTTTCGGTTTTGACGCTGGCATTTCGGAACACGACTGCTGTTTCTCGTGGATTGCTTAAGTGATACCTGGACTTTTTAAAGCGGTATTTACAAAGCAGCTGATGAAATGATCTTGAGTATTTTAGGGACCAGCAATGCTGCTGTTATCCATTATGCTGAGGAGTGTGCCGGTTGGTGATTCCTCTGTTGGGCGTTTTTGTTGCCTTCATAGCTATACGGGTGGTATCTCTTTTAAATATCTGTTCCCCTGTTTCAATCCTAAATCTTACTGTTTACTTTTAAGCTGTTCTTCCCTATACTTGCATCCACTCTGGAGAGTCTTTCTGCCTATTGCAGGTTGAAAGGGTAAGGTAGATACTTCCTCTTTAACTTAAGGGAGAACTTCACAGTATCACAGTAATGATGAGGCTGGAAAAGACCTTAAAGATCATCCAGTCCAACCTAAACCCAACCAAATAACCCTAACATCTGCCATCTAGCTCATGCCACTCAGCACCTCATCCAGCCTAACCCTGAACACCTCCAGAGACAGCGACCCGACCACCTCTGTGGGCAGCCCGTTCCAAACCCGGATCACTCTGTCAGTGAAAAACCTTTTCCCAAGGTCAAGCCTAAACCTCCCCCATATGGAGCTTAAGCCTGTGACCCCTTGTCCTGTCTCCAGTGTCCAGGGAGAACAAACCGACCCCTGCCTGACTACAACCCCCTTTTAGGTAGTTATAGACAGCATAAGGTCACCCCTGAGCCTCCTCTTCTCTTCTTCCTTTTTAAGTAGCTCAGAACTGTTGGGTTTTTTTTAAGTAAAGCAGTTTTGCAAATGAGAAAGGGGAGCAGCAGTTGTACTGCAGTCATTCAGAGTGTGCCTGAGAAAAATCAAGGAGACCTTTGTCCCTCTATTGATCCTCACTGTTTTCCAAAATTACGTGAAAGGCTCCAATCTGTCTTCACTACTAGCAGTCAAACCAGTGCTTCTAGTGTGGCAGTACCTGAGCTGCAGGGCATTTTGCTTGTCTCTCCAGGTAATCTTAACACCCAAATTCCTGCTTGCAGTTGAGTTTATTGTTTCAGATTTGTTTTCTACCTTCTGTGAAGGTAGGCAAAAAGCAGTAATTTGTGGTGACATAGCTGTGATACAAAGGGCTGCAGTCCTTGCCCGTTCCTTCTGACTTTGCAAGCTGAACGCTTTTTCTGAGGGCCATGTATGAATGGATGAGACAAATCTAGGGTCGTCACTTGACGTTACGCTGAAGCAGTGAGCGCTTTACTTTGCCACGTTTTCGCACCCTGAACTGCCGTCTGTTTTGCGTCCCTCCTCTTGGAGCGCCTACTGCTTCAGAATCCTCTGCGGCTTGGTGTGCTTTGTAGAGCAGCTCTCCTTTTTCCCTTCATGTGAATGATGAAGAATCTGCCGGATGTTGTGACTTGACTAGCTGGCTGTATTTGTTTCTTTGCACAGACTGCAGCTGTTTGAGAACCACGCGTTGTGTAAAGCCTTGGTTCAGTGATAGTCTCGCCGCTGTGATTGGCATGTGACAGTGAACCGTTCTCCTGACACGCCTTGGAACGCTTCTGTAACGTGGACTGCACTGGAGTAAATAATCTAGTGACTAGCTTTCTGCAAGGCAGGTGTTCTCCTTGCCTGAAGGAACTTCAGTTTTGCTCTGGCTAACAGCAAATACAGTGTACCTGCTGGAGTGCTGTATTTCTTTCCCCCTTGTTCGCTCCTGTGTTTCCTCTATAATTTCTGGCACAATCTAGAGATTCACTTGGCCAACTCCCCCCACATATAGAAGTCTTGTAGAAAGACCTGGGGACTTCGTCGATTTCAGTAAGAGCCATAACAGTTTATGGAACATGTTAGTACTTAAAAAGCATCGCCCGTATCAGAGTACGGGAGTTCACCCTCTCACCTGGAATGGCCGTGACTGCTGTGTCACCTCCCCCTCAAATCTACATTTCTCTGTATAATATAATTCAGGAGGCTGTTTTCCCCTTTTTCTCTCAATGCCAAGTAGGAGAGTTTGTTTACTAAATGGATGTTATGTCAGTACAAACATAAACAAATAAGGCTCTTGAGGTAAGGGTTTCTATCCATGCTGCAGGTGAACTTCAGTTTCCTCATTTGCACCCAAAGTTGAAAATCAGCCCCTCAAAATTCTGACTCAAATGTGGACTGTCGTACAGGAACGTTGGTTAAGACAGAAATGCTGCTGAGGTGCAGTTTTGAGACCTGCAGATGAAAGCGCGGTGTATGATGCGTTACTCCTTTTAATGACATAAAGGTGCATTTCCAAAGACGGGGGATTTCTGTGCTGGGTTTTTTCCTCACAGCTTGAGGTTTCTTTACAGAAGGAGTGATTCATACTTGGGAGGGGGGTGAAGCTTTGCAAGTGAAGGTCGTCTTCTTTTAGTGAGCCCTCTGCCCTTGTTGTGTAGTTGCTGTCTTATTTAGCATCCTTGCCTTATTTTTTTAATGGGTTTGTGGCATTGCCTTCCTCCTGTGAAAGCAGCAGATTAATTCTCTTGTTCAGTTAAAGGTTTTGATGGGTTTGCTGTTTTTTCTTCTTTACTGTGCTGTTAGTGACCGCTTCAGCTGTGAGTTGGTGTTGGGCTTCTACTGAACTAAAGCGTTCTCACATGTATGGAGACTACTGGTGTATGTACAATTTGTATGCTGTCATCCGTAGAAGGACTCTTTCCAGCTCGTGTTACCGGTGTGGGCAGGTGCATGTACACACACAAATGAGTGTATGTCAGGCTAGGAAGGGATATGTAGTTGAACAACAGTATATTGTGGTTTGGGTGTTTTTACACTCTAAACCAGTTTGCAGATGGTAGTCTCTATTGTGAGACGTTTATATTGTAGTGTACGACACTTTATACTGGAGAAAGAAAAGTGGTGAACTAAATGCTGATGTCTGAAGCTTGTTTAAAGAGCTGCTTCATAACTAGAAGCTCATACTTCGCTTTATAATGAAAGCTGAAAACCAAAATGAGCTTAAACTAAAGCAACTAACGTGGTTGCCTGCAGATAGACGGCTGAGAGTGACTTCTGAGAAGATTGAAGGGGAAGCAATTCCTCTGGTTATAAGGAGATTGGGTTAAGGATGCAGACAACTCATTTTGAAGTGAGGACACTAAGAGGATGTAATTTTCTTCAGTTAAAACCAGTTACTCTTGATACCTTTTTAAGTGCTAAGTAAGTTAAAGGCATTAATGTTGTATCAACTCCTAACTCTGGCAGTTGGAGTATGGGGCATATTTTTCGGGGTGGATGAAACGGGCTGTGTCTGTCTGTATATAGTTATGGGTGTGTGCTTCTACAGATGGTTATAGTAAGTTGCTGCAGAATATCACTGTCAGCTTTGGGGGCGTAGGACTTTAGTTTCTTCTTTCTTTTTAAGACTTAGCAAATCCAGCATCTGCTCATAAAACAGATAAGCTTTTAAAATGACTTTCCCCCAGCTTTTCAAAGCAATGCCATTGTACTACATTTATCGAGTTACTGATGGTGCTGCACTGAAGTGTGTTTGAGTGGCTTTGTGTCCCCACAGGGACCACCACTGCAGCAGTAGGGCTGCTTAGTCACTACACAGGGCCATAGGAAGCTGGGTTTTGCCATCTGTTATTCCTGCTTGCTGCTTTCTTGACTTGACCTGAATGTGCTTGCCCTGTGAGGGCAGCGAGGTTTAAATGCTGAGCACAGACTGATTAATAAGGTGTTAAATCAGTTAATTCTTTCCTTTTTAAACGAGTTTTTGGTGGTCACTGGTTTGCATTTGAAGTAACAGAGGTGGCTTATGCAAGCAGTACGGATTTTTAAACATCTGTGGTTTAAAAAAATTCTGAAGTTTAGAGAAACAAGCTGATGAATCTCCTTTTTCATTGTAGCTATTGTAGTGATGAAGAACAGATGCACTGCGACCTCATGTGAAGAGGAAGGTTGTAAATAAATACGAGTGTGCAAATCTGGTTCAGGACAATTACCTGTAAACGTGGTTTGTTTTGGAAGGGATTCTCTCGTGTTACACTAAATTCACTTATCAAGAGAATCAGAGGTGCTTTTGCTTTGCTGGTGCCTCCTAGTACCTCATCACTACCTCAGTAAAACTTGGAGTAAAGTGGACTAGGGCTTGAGGAAGGTGCGAATTGTGTCCTCCAGAAACAATTGCACAAACAGAGGATCTGCAAGTTAGTTTTTCACTGCGTTCTTAAGTTCAAGTGTGGTGGACTTGAGTCACAACAATAAAAGTTAAGTAAGACCGAAGGTCCCACTGGAGGAAAAAACCAATTGAGGTGCTTTTCCTTCAGAAGTGGATTTGGATGCCGAAGTGGGTCTCTTGTGTGGTATTTACAAGAGCATCAATCAAATACCTCTAATTTGAGAGGATGCTTTTGAGTCCTGAGGTAACTTGTAAAAAGGTTTTTTCATAAAAACATCTTTTGAGTCCTGTAAGAACTCAGGAGACATTAATAGCGCATGAATTTCCCGCTTCTCAGGAAGGCGTAAGAACTCTGTGTGGCGTGAGCAGAAGACCTGTCACTGCAGGTAAACCTCTCTGACAGGCAGCTGGTGAATTTTCATAGAGCAGTTGCGGTCCTTATCGATAGATGGATACTACTGAGCATGGTCTCCAGGAATCATTGTCTTTGTTGGTGCTCTGTGAGCTGATGTGCCCTTGGCGGGCATGTCAGTATTTCTGATGGACATAGGTGCCCGCTCTGTTTGTCTTGCAAATCGTGGGGTACCTTCTGACTGTAAACACGTACTTACTTGACATTACTGTTGCATGGAAGGATAACAAGGTGAAGGACAGAGCTTTTTCCCCTAGTGCTGTGTTGAGCAGTCTGGTTAGTACTGTTAAAAAGGAGTCTGTTCTGACGAGTCACCTTGAGATCTGGTGGCTCTCCTCATTTCTTCCTAGGGCATGCTAACAGCTGTTGGATTATACTAAACCTGCTTGTTACAGCACGTCAGGATAGACAGTGTACTTAGGGGCATGTGTAGGGGAAAGCAAGACACAGGTTTCCAGGAGAATGTTGTTCCTGGGAACTCAACAATTGTGTAGGACTTAGTGCTGTAAACAGAAGTGCTGCAGGTTTATCTTGGGTGTCTCCTCCAGCTTGAGTTGTTTTTTGTGTGGAAGGCGGTTATCCGTGTTCCTCTAGGCCAAAATAAGATAGAGAGGTTTACTGCTTGCAGATGGTGCTTCACGTGCAGGACTGTGTGGTTTCTGTTTGTGCAGACACATGACTTGAGAATGTCTTGATTGTACCTTTTTAGTGGTGCTAACACAAAACTGAGCCTGGAGTTCTTGTTTTCTGCCCCTCCTTTTCCTAGACCGTATTTTCTTGTTAGGTAGACTAAATGAAAGCTCTTTTCAGAGTAGTCATTACAATAAAGGAACCACAATTTACTGAAGTAATTTACTGGAATCTTGTTGACTGCCTTTTGAAAAGGCACAGAAAGTGTGAGTGAGAACAGGAAGTCGTGTTTGCTGAGCCATAAAGACTTTGCTTTCCTTCTGTCACACGTACACTTTAAACTAAGTACTGCACTGGTGATTTTACACAGGAGGAGGATTCACAGGACAGCTGATGGAGGTAGTCGGTGGTGTTCAAGTGGCCATTTCCTCTGTAACCTGCATGGTAAAACAATAATACTTGGACTAGGGATTTCTTTAGAGTCGCACTTCTCCTGTCAACAGCATTCAAGTGGATTACATTATCTTAATTATTTTTGTTCTATTTCTGTCAAAATTGTGACTGTTACCTGTATTTAAAGAGACCTTCTTGAAAGGGCTGGTTTTTATGCCTTCATGTTGTATTCCCTGTGATATCTAAGTTCTCGTGTAATCGGAGGTGCCAGGACTTTGGCGTTGAATTTTGTCCAGCTTGTTGTTTTGGTAGTGGAATTGAGCCGGTATGAGTGTAATGTTACATTCCAGTACTAAAGCCATCCCAGCATACTAGTGTGTGCGTAGTCCATGGATACGTACTGTGCATGCTTTGCGTCCCTCCTCTCTCTTCCGTTGAAAAGTGATGTGGGTTTACGGTGCTATTTTAAACCCTTGACTGTTGATCTGTGTAAGCATGTGGTAGGGTATTTGAAAGGATCAATTTCCTCTTGTGCTCCCGGACTCTCCCTGGAAAAATTCAGAAGGTGCTCTCCAGAATACCTTAGACTTTAACATGAAGACAAACTTTGATAGGTAGTCCCTTATCTGCACAGACTTCAGGCCTGTTCAGTGCCAGATACTGTCGCTGTGTAAATACGGAATGTGTGGTATTTCATGAAACGTGTTTAGCGTGAGGAAACGCTTCTGCTACGGGGAACGTGTTTTTACTAATGGCATGCCTTAAGCAGACGTTGTAGGAGTGGAGGTGTAGGGAGTTATGTCCTTTCCCAACCATACTCATGTATACCTCTCATACTTTCTGCTAGCACATACATGCTTTAAAAATTTTAAAAGCATCACCTTGGAAGACTTCCCCTTTTTAAAATGGTAGCAGATGTTCTTGTGCTTTGACTACCCACTCCCACTTGCTGTGTATGATGTCCTCCTTCCTCTAGTCCAACTGTTGTGATGTTGACTTGTACAAGCAAATGGAAGCCTCCTCTCACGTTGCGTACAGAAAAGATAGTGTCTGTTCTAGAAACTGGACAGACCACGCTGCGTAATGTCTGTGCAAAATTAGCTTACATCTGTTGGCTGCGCTCTTGTGAGCGATTCTTTGAGCTTGTGTGTGCACTGAGCTAACAGCAGTGCCACAGCTTCCCCCTTAATGTAGTACAGGTGATACATAACAGTGGTGAGGGAAGGACCAAACCAGAAATTGCGGGGATTTACCCTGTGAATGGCTGGTATAACCTGAGCATGTGGCTGTGTGGGTGGCCATAGACTTTCTGGAGCTGCACTCTTAGAAAACCTGCCTAGTTAATACATGGGTTACTCTCTAGCTAGTAGAGCATTCAGTTCCAGACACTTGGTAGTTTGAATTTTTGTAGTCTCACCCACCACTCCAAATTCCTATCATTCATCTGCCTATTTTGAACCTATCTCTTGTGGAGTACTTCTAAAATTACCCGCTGTTTCCACCTGACAGTAATGGGAATGTGTAAACTGCTCCTGCTGCTGTTCAGCTGGTGTATGGCTGCTCACAGCCTTTGGCCGAGACAAGGCTTCTGTGAAGCTTCTGCGTGGGTGATTGGGCACTCAAACTTACGTGCTGACCCTCACTGTAGATTTGACTGTTTCACAGCAGCAACAGAGTGGGATCAGTTTGTTGTGGCAGTGCTGTGAGAGCACAACGTGTTAGTCAGACTTTCAGAGCCCCTCACACTCAGCTGTTAGATTTTTGCTCCTCATCTAAATCCTGTAAGTGCCTGTTGGGTTTGCCATTGGAGGGGCTGCCTAGCCATGCGCCCTCACTCGGCTTGTTTCACCGAGCTCGTCGCTCACTTGAAATAGGATTGTTTGTAAAATTGTTTGCAGAAGGGAATGCTGCACTGCACACTGAAACTGGAGGAGTGGCTGTACATCAGAAATGGCACCTGCTTTGCAGATAGTACATACAGTCACTTGGAAACGCTGGTTTTCATGCAAATAAAACAACTTCTGCTTTTCAGGGGAAACGGAAATCAAAAGGGATCTAAAGAAAGAACTGTCCACTTGCTGGTGGAGAAGGAGAGGATTAGGGTTACTGGGGTGGTATCTGGGAGGCAGTGGAACAGGGTAGCTTTTCACTTGTAACCTAAGAAAAGCAGCCCTGTTTCCTCTTTATTTGTTCCTCTTCCATTTTCTGATGAACTTTGTTCTATGCATGAACGGATTTGTAGCTTTATAAGTACTGTGACAGCTAGCAAGGTGCTTCACAAATTCCACATGGTGTCTGTAGTTTCGCTTCCTCCACCTTGCAGAGTTGCTGTGTAATGAAAACTTGCATTTTGTCACCATCTCCCGTACACCCTAACCTCTCATAGTTTAATCTCTTTCAACTTCCAATCTTCTAAATGCCAGTGATGAACAAGCTTGTGTCTCGTGGTTTGGATAATTTGTCAGAAGCAGACAAAGATCTATTCAGTGCTGGTTAGGTGTCCAGTTCTGTGAATTGTGACCCAGGAGTTCAGAATCACTTGCTGATAGCCAGTGCTTTGCAAATACTCTGGCAGATAGTCCAGTTGCTTAGCAGTAACACGAACAGTCATGAGTGTTTCTAAAGCAAATATAGTATGGCAGGGTCAACAAGGTATGTGGTGCTCTTTGTATTACTTAAGGGTCCTGATAACTGTTGGAAAATGCTCTGAAGGGTTACACATGAGCAAGCACCTGACACTTAAGACCAACAACTTGAGTAAGTAAATCCGATAAACGGTGTGCTTGTGTTTTAATCTAAACCCCCACAACTTAAGTGGTGAGCATGATGAGTTTCCAAACACTTCAGCTTTGAACTTTGAAATGTTATTTTCATGGCTCTTGGAATAGCTTTGGATGTGCAGCCTGGAAATACTAAGGGTGATGGGTTGTGTGATTAAAGGGCTTGTCTCTGTGTGGAGAGAGAAGCCCTGAGGCACAGTGGCAGGTGGGGGAACCCTGATGACCTTGTCAGAGAAATGAGCTGCCTGACTGGTTCCTGCCAGAGCTGGACGTTGTCAGCTCTGGAGACCTGGGTGGGACAGATGTTTGAGTAAATGGAGAGGCTCTGCAGGGTCAGCTTGCAGGTTGGTAAAATGAGTGGGGTGAGCAGGGTGAAGTCATTGGGGGAATTACAGGATGCAGGAAAGAACATTTTGGGGTTATACACAACTCAGGGTGGGATGCTTAGGGAAGGGACTGAAGTCCCTTGGGAGGAAGGAGGGATCAGGATGGTTTTGAGGGAATGAACAAATGTGGGGAAAAGAGGGGAAAAGGAATGAGGACTGTGTGGGTTGGACAGTGTTTGGCCAAGCCATGGCATCATTAGTGCAGG
The DNA here is from genome assembly GCA_013397515.1 of Upupa epops. Classification (NCBI taxonomy): domain Eukaryota; kingdom Metazoa; phylum Chordata; class Aves; order Bucerotiformes; family Upupidae; genus Upupa; species Upupa epops. Next base: position 155,643 of record VZRI01010343.1, read on the forward strand.
CCGGCCTGTCTCCTCAGTACACTTGTTTTCTTGGGCAAGGGGCTGTTTACTGTGTGTGTGTATGGGAGTCTCTGGCAGCAGCCAGAGTCAAAACATGGGGGACACGGTGATGTGTATGATCACTATGGACAAGGGAGTAGGACTAGCCAGGGAGCCGAAAAGACTTGGGAGTGTCCATGAAGTCTGGGCAAAACGTTGTGTATCTGTACGAGACAGCTGGAGGAGTTGGCTACAGGAGGACGTGGGAGTCCAGGCCAGCTGCTGGGAGACACTGGAGCTAGGCTGAGGCCCCTGTTGTTGTGTGTACCTGTGCATGAAGTAACCAGAGACGAGGCTTTGGGGAGAGCTGCTGAGTAGATGATGAGTCAAAGGTCAGACCCTAAGAGGAGTGTCCAGTGAAGAGTGTCTGTATGTTTATGAGGGGCTCTGCATGCCAGTGACCTGAATGGGGTTATGGGGTCTTGTGTGCCCATGTGCTGCCAGCTGGGGAGACCAAGGGTCTGAGACCAGCTGCTGTAGAAACTGACAGCAAGCACAAGGCCAGTGACATGGGTGTCTGTGTTCTGTGCAAGTGTGTGCGCTCATGTACATATTCTCCTTGTGGACTTTCACCCTGGTCATAGAGGAGCAGCAGGAGGCTGTTGGTGCTGCTTGTGTTTACCCAAGTGTTGAGTTTGTGTTGACCTGTGTGGCCAGCTGTGTGTGCATGTGCTGTGCATGTGTTTTTGCCTGTGTGCCTACAGGGACATGTGCTTAGCATCACTGCTGGGGTGGACCTTAGGGCAGGGAGCTGTGACTAATGAAGAGAATAGATGCTTAGGTGCTTTGAAAAAGCTTGCCTTATTAAAGCTGAAACTGAGTATCTGAGATCGTTTGCTTGGGGAGGTTTGACCCTGGTGTTCAGCTGTACCGTGCTGATGGAAAGCTTCAATGCAGAAGTGCTGCAGAACTATGGAGCATTGTTTTAATGTAAAGATTTAAAGACTCTGCATCTCTCACAGAGTCAGAAGTCCAAGATGTGGTACCATTTGTAGTTAACTGTAAGCATATATAATTTGGAAGGTAGATATTTGAAATGGGGCTTTAAGTAGCCATACGGTGTTTGTTAGCACTGTTTCCCTCGTAGACCTATACCAAGTGGATTTTCACACTGTTGAGATCTTTTTTTAGTAGCATTTCATCATTCATTTATTATCGTTAGATTTCATTTTTAGGCTTCTTAGGCAGAATTCAGGGTCTTTGAAGCTTCTCCCCGCATGCATTCCCTAAAGAAAAGTCTAGAAGCAGCCTGGAATTAAGTGTGTCTAGTTCCTGGGATAGGCTTCTGTTATGATATGGTGTGTTTACCTGTAGTGTATTTCTCCATACTGACATAAAAACACTTCACCTGAACAAAAGGCACCGTTCATTAAACCCTTCTAGGTACCTAACTGTTCTGTAGCAGTGCTGCCTAACCTCAAGTAGGTTGCAGTTTCAAGAAATTCATTTTGCTTTGATGAGTTCTGTTTGGCTGGAGGAGACAAAACCATCAGGAAAACACCCAAACAAAGGGGAAGATAAGCAGTATCGAAAAGACACTAACAGGAGCAGTGGAAAGCCACTTGCAATAAGCACAGCAATGAATGCTTGATGCTCCTGTGCTTTGTGGAGCCCCCAACGTTTTTCTGCATGCTCTTTCAAAAGTGTTGTGGCCCTTGTGTGAGGAAGTTGCTGTTATGCATCTGTGTTCTCCTGCCTTGTACTGATGCACTTGTCACCCTTTTAAACAAGTAGGATTTCTTTTTAAAAGGTAGTCAGACCTTTGGAGAAGCTCATGTTAGATGCAGCCTTGTTCTAAGGGCTCATTTATTTTAAAGCAACTGATGTTGGGGAAGAATGAGGAATGGTTTCCTTCCTCTGTGTGTACTGCTAGCAAGTCTGAATGGCTCGTGGTCTTTAAGGAATGGCATGCAGGCTAGTAGCTGAAGAGTGATGTATTGCACTAGAAAGGGGAATTAAAGGTCTCTCTGGGATCTTGATGTGCAGTGTGGAATTTCCATAATTCAGTGCAGTATGTCAGAATGGAGGGGGCTGATGTATCTGGAAAGAACTGATTTCAGTTGTGTAGGGTGGGATTGCTTGCCTTGCAAAGTAGGAAGGAAGGGTGTTCTGAATTTAACAAATTTAGACAGACAAAAATTTAGAATGAAGTTGTGAAACTTGAAGACAACCGCCTTATCTTTAACTGAGGGAAAAACCTCAGATATTACAGCAGAGGAGTCTTTTGGAAAGAATGCATTATGCAAACCAAGTTTCCAAGGAGCCTGTAGACAAAACAGACTTCAAGGCTTGATGTGCAAAATTACTCGTGTTGTAGTGCAGTTATTTTGGTGTCAGAAACTAGTGCAAAGATTTTAGATGAATCTTTGATAAAATGTGTATTTAGAAAGATGGACAGTCAGTCTTGTGTGACACCAGTGTATTAGAGACACATCTCAGCAGTCCATACCACCTGGGAGGTTTAGACTCTGGCCTCTGAATAAGGGTTAGTTCTTTGAGAGCTGTGGCAAAGTCTCAATTCTGGACAGTAATGAACTGAGACAATCGTTCTGGTACTTGATTCTGCCTTTGTTTGCTGAGGACCTTAACTGGGCTTGTGCCTTTTTGCTCTGTGTAGATGGCTCCGGTGGCTTAGCGAGATGACTCTTGCTCATGGTTGGCGTCAATATAGAATGAAACCTCTGATTCAGAAGATGTTGGCTTCGTTCTCCTGGGCCACCGAGTACCAAAATAAATGTTTTGCATCTTACATTCTGTCTACAAGATGCAGCTTGACTTCCAGAGCACATTAGTTTTTGATGTTAATAAAAACAGGGTAGGTCCCTTAACTGAATGGTCAGATAAGGCCTATTTTTCCCTGTCTAGTGTCTGCTTACTGATTACTCATTTTGAAACAGAAAACACTGGAGTATGGGAACAATTGTCTGCAGTGATACCTGGGGTTCAGTTTCGTGATAATATTTTCTCTTTGACATACTAGCATGCCTGTTCCTGCCTTCACTGATCTTATAAAAGCTATCAGTTCTTTCCTATTTTTGCTTGCCAAAAAGTCTTGAGCTAAATGAGTTGATGAAAATGTGTCTGTTCTGCTGATGCTGAGTCAGAAGTGTTTATTTAAAGATGATGACTTTAGTAATCATCAAACCAAGTTTAAATCATCAGGAATGCTAATTATAGCTAGGCTTAACCTATATTTCTGAAACACGTAACAACTTGAAGCCCAAGTCCTTCTCACCGAAGTTAATGAACGCATTGGTTTTCACTGGAAATGGGTGATACCAGATCACAAAGACAGAAGTAGTAATTATCTAAGCAAAACCTTGACGTTTGTATCGTATCCCACGATGTAGAGGGAGGGGAACTGAGTGAATCTCGCTCTTTTCTATGCTCTTTAGGGTAAGAGAGTAATACAAATCTTGCAGATTTTGTTTCTTTTATGCTGCACGCACAGTTCTGACTGCTTAGTGTTGATAATGCCTTCCTGAGTTTTGGTGTGTGCCGGGCATTTCTAACTCTGCTATTGATTATGGCTAGCGTATTTGAAAGCCACTCTGATGAAGAAATCAAGTCTTCCACACTATTTCCAGTGATGGTATTTTTGCAGTGATGGTATCTCTCCCTAGTTAGCGTGGCTTGGCATTGAAAACTAATTCTGAGATGTGGCTGTTTTATGGAAGAGTGAACAGTGTTCGGTGTGCAGTTGGGGAGACGGCTGCTGAGGTGAAGCTTGGGTCTCCAGTTGTGATTTAGTTTTTTGCCATTACACACACTGAGGAAATACCCGATTGTTCTGGCAGCCCGTTGTTAATCCATTTCCCTCTGGATTGTGAAATGAAATGACATGACGGTGTGATGGTCTTGCATACTGGTGTGAAGCTGTGCTGTTTTTCTGAAAATGGACCCGTCTTGTACTTTCAGCGACCAAAATACCCTTGTTTCTGGTTTAGCCTTAAGACTTTAATGCAAACCCAGGTACTTCCTAGCAAGAATCCGTGAGACAATAAAAAGGGGAATGACATGAACACATTTTTGTCCTGATTAATTTGGGTGAATAATCTGTCCCGTTGTGCATGTTTTGCTTTCAGAAACTGGCCACCAGTTCTCGGGAGAAGTCCTGTTTAATTAGTCTGTTGAAAGATGATGGAGTGCAGCTTTCTAATACGGAAGAATTTGTACTTAACGGCCCCTTACGCGTTGTGCTAACTGGTGATAAACGAATGCGGAGCAGGCAGGTGCAGTTACATTACTGTTGGCGTGTCTCTGTTCTGGGGCTTTGTGGCTTTTCTTGCATCAGATTTGAACTAGGAATAATGGCTCTAAGTGCTGGTACTAGGCCTTGAGTGTGCGTGTTTGGAACATGCAATGTAAAATGTGCTGCACTGTAGATAAAATGGATGATCTTTATGGGCCGAGGGAATTCCTTTATTGTTCCTATGACTTCAAGTTAATTTTCCAGTAACGATGGGATTGCAGTGGCTTCAGGAGAAATGGTATAGACGGCATGTGCGATGAAGCAGTGCTAAATTTGTGAAGTTGGGATTTCCACCAATGCTCTGGGAAATTCTGTTATGGGAAGCTGGTTTCATTGTGCTACTTCTGCTGGCGAAAGGCAGGCTACGCAGTGGCCATGGTCACCTTCTCAAGGAGGATTTAAAGAAGGCCTCTGATAAACTCATTCATTCCAGGGGAGTCACCACTCATAATGATTTCTTTCCCAAGGCTCTCAGAAGCTTGAAACATCCGTAGGCGTAGCAATGCATATAATGCTGTCCATGGCCAGTCATGGGATTGTTTAGGTTGGCAAAGACCTTTTGACATGGTTGAGATCAGGCATTAACCTACGCGTGTTTTCTGATACTGCGAGCCTTTGCTCTTAATGCTGGGGGGAAGAGTATTACGATTTTTACCTTGATAGGAAAAACCCAAGTCCCAGCACGTGTTATCTACTTGTCCTCAGTGAGTCTCACTTGTGTCACATTGCTTGTGGTCTTTTGGGGTGGGTTTTTTTTCCTGTGACCTCAACCTCTCAAGACTTAGTGACAGCAGGAGACTGTCACCTCATTAAACTTCTGCATGGCTTTGGAGCTGAGACAGTTGTTTCAGAACAAATGAGTCTGACTATCAGACTGTTCTGTGCTTGCTTAGAGTCCCAGTTCATAACTGCCAAGTTTAGGCAACTGCTTATCTTTGGGCTGTTCCTAACCTTGGCAAATATGTATTGCAGACATTTCTAGCATGCCTCTGTGCTGTTAATGCTCAATCTGGAGTGCCACTATATTAAAAAAGGAAAGATCTGTCTGAAGATTGATCAGCAAGTTATTGAAACAGTAGAAACATTAATCTTTAAGTCATGGAGAGGACAGAAAGACATTAGATTATGAATGTAGTTACAGTGTGGGCAGCTGGTGCAGGCAGGAGTACTTGGGACTTGGTAAGGAACTGGTCCTTAACAGTCTTGACTTAAAATTGCAGTTGTGTAACACAGATGTCTTGAGATTAATGTTAAGTGGGATGATACAAGGTTAAAAAGGATGAGGACCTGTTGGACCGTGTCCAGAGGAGGGCCACGAAAATGATCTAGAGCACCTCTCTTACGAAGACAGGCGAGAGTTAAGCCTGAAGAGGAGAAGACACTAGGGAGATCTTGCAATGACCTTCCAGTACCTGAAAGGGGTCTGTAAGAAGGCTGTGAAAGAACTATTCACCAGGGCATGGAACGTTAGGATGAAGGGGTAATGGTTTGAATCTGGAAAAGGGCAGATTAAGTTGGACATTAGGAAAAAGTTCTTTAAGGGTGATGGATCCCTGGAGCAGGTTGCCTAGAGAAGAGGTGGAGGTCCTGTTCCTGAAGGCATTCGAGGTCAGGCTGGATGGGGCTCTGGCCAATCTGTTGTAGTGAGTGACCTTTGGAGGTCCCTTCCAACCCAGTACATCTCGTGATTCTGTGAAGACAGGTCTCCAGTTTGTTTATATGGTCTTAATGCTTCAGAACTTTGTGACAGCGAGAGATTGTCACCTTGTTAGACTTTGTGATTTTTCTCTGAACTACAAGATTCAGTACCATTCATTTCTGCATACCTTACTGTGAACTTTTCTCTTCGGCTTTGCTTTGGCTTTGAGATCCAGAATTGACTGTAGAAGCAGTACCTCTTTGAGTTAATTTCAGTTCCTCTTTGAGTTATTGATCAAATACCTATCTTTGCACTTCAGCAAACTGTTAATGGTGGTCTGCTTCAGGCAGTATTCACCCAAGCATTTGAGTTGAAATAGTAGCTCAGAGAGCTAGGTATGTGTTGAAGGATGATCCCAACAATACTCACGCCAGAAGTGGTGGTTCAAGCATTAGCAGCATATTAGCTATAGCTGCCTGTTAAACAGGTCTGGCCTTTTTAATGCGGATGCTGTTTGTTCTCAAGACTACAGACTTAAGTCTGCTAAGGTCTCTTGAGGTTGTTGCCGGTTTGGACATAGCCTTCTTGCAGTGCTGTCTGCACCCTGATCATTACAACAATTACAACGTAATTGTTTGTGACCATTGTTTTTAAACGCATAATTGGATCTCACTAGCACGATGGCTGTGACCAACTGCACTTGTCTGCAATTGCAAGACAAGTGATCAGAGCTTTATCTAGAGCACTACAAACCTGTTGCCTTCTGCATGACTGATCTGTTTGGTCCTCTTTTCTCTTTTCAACACGTTTTCCCCACACTCCCTCCTGCCTCAGTTCAAATTCAATTTAGAAGTTACTGAGAAGGATTAATTTACTGAATTTCTTGCCCTCGTTAGCCACTGCCTTGTTTACCCTCATCAGTGTAAGGCTGAGGTAATGTGACTTTACTCCTAAAAAATATTTGTATTTTTATTTATACCTATTTTTCAGGCTAGTGTGATAGCTTTAAACTCTTGCAAGAAAATGTGTCCCCCCAGGTTAAAGGCCACTGCAGTTGGAGAGCTGAGACGCTGGGTTGGCCTCCAGCTGGGAATGTTTAAGCCTAGCAGCTGAAGGAGGGTGTAAAATGCAGCGCATTCTCAGGAGCTGCCTACTGTACCTTGGTGACCGAACTTGTGATGAGCCACTTGTTCCTGGTTCTCATCTTCTACATCATTAATATTTTGGGAACTGGTTGCTAGTTGTTCTGATGTTTTGCTCTCCTATTTTTTCGAAACTGCTGAAATGAAGTTGTGCTATTTCAGCAAGGGGCGAGGGAGCACAGAGCACAGACACATGGCCCTCGCTGATCTGACCTGCCGGGGCCCTGGCAGTCTGCGTGGGTTTTGCTGCCTGCTCTCCAGCGTTCCCAGGGTAGAGTCCTGCCCTTCCCAGCGTGCGCTGGTCTGTCGGGGCACTGGTGCTCGTGCGCTTCTGCTCCGGTCACTGCTGTTCAGCCAGTTCTCAAGGCAACCTGGTACAATTTTGGAGCTAGCCCTAGTTCGGTCTCGGTAAAAACCGAAGAACGCTTCCGGTCCGAGTCGCCGTTACCCAGAGGTTGGTGTCACCTGCGCGGTCCTTGGGGCGGATCGGAGGCTTCTGCTCCGGCTGCTTTTCCCGGTTGGAGGCTCTGGTTAAACCGGGGAGGGGTGGCCCATCCGGGGGGAGCACAGCAGCTGGAGGCAGACGTGCTGGCAGGCCGCAGTGCCCCGTGCCTGGACGGTGCCCTGTGCCGAGACCCTGCTTTTCACTGGCAGCCGGTTTCGCCTGGCAGCGGCTCGGTGCCGTCGCTGGGCTCGGCTGCTCCCGTTTGCGCAGGACCGAGACCTCCGGTATCGGTGCCCGCAGCCGTTCGCACGGAGATAAAACAGTTTTCTGGCGGAGCGGAGAGCCGGAACCGCCGCAAACCGGCCTGGGGGTGTTGGCGATTATTACTCCGGGTTTGCAGCAGATCCGCAGCGACGGGGAGGGCCCGGCCTGGCGGCGGGGAGTTCTGGACCCTCGGCTGCCGCGGGGAGGCGGTGGCCGGGCTCACAGTGCCCCCTAGCGGCCGTGGCGGGACGCGGCGCCTTTCCCCGCAGCGGCTCGGCACCCCCTGGACTCTTCACCCCGGAGTCGGGGTGCTGGTGGAAGGTTTGTGTGATCCTCCCCCCGCCCCTCACGGTACCGATGGAGCGAAACAGAGCGGGAGGCAGTACCGGCACCGTGCGCAGGTCCCCGCGTGGTTTTCAGCCACGAGGTGGCGCGGTCGGGCCACTACCGCCGCCTCCTGCCTCGCCAGCCCGGGCTGCTGCTCCGCGTTAGGGCTGGAGGGTCGGGGTTTGGCCTTAGGATTTCTGTGGGTGACGAGGGCTTTGGCCTTAGTCTGCGCTTCCCTGAATGTTGGGCAGGTAGCTAACAGGATAGGTAGCCCCGGTGGCAGAGGCAGCGCCGGTGCGAGGGAAGCGTCCGCGGGACCGTGAGAGACTGCCCTTAACTCGGGGTTTCCCTCGGGGGAAGCTGGATCCTGGGAGCGCAGCTGCATCCAGTGCGAGATCAGAGGAAGGGCTTTGCTCGGGGGAAGAGGGACAAGTCCTCGTTTCCTTGAAAACAAGGTGATAAATTCCAGTGTGGAGTGAACAAAGTAAGCAGGGTATGGGAACTTGAGTTCCACAAGCTGGAATGTAGGAGGTTCAGTTTAAACACAAGGAAAAGCCTTTCCCCACTGGACCAGGCTTCACAAAGAGGCTGTAGGGTCTCTTATCTCTGGAGATACTCAAAACCTGCCTGGACATGTTCCTCTAGGTGATCCTGGTCCAGTGGGGCGCTGGAGCCTGTGATCCCTGGATGTCCCTTCCAATCCCCATGGTTCTGTGAGGAATTTGCACCATTTGCAAGCCTTTGTTTTTCACATGAGGTGCTAAAATCATGAACTGTTGTTTTGGATTTTACTCTTAAGTGGCTTATTTCGCTAGAAGTAGGATTTAGTCTGAACACCATTTGATGGTCACTAAAGCCAGTCCAGCTTTGGTCAAGAAAAGGTCATGTCTGCACATAATGGTAGTGGAAAACACAAGTGTATCTACATCTGTCCCCCTCTGTTCTGCTCTTGTGAGACCCCATCTGCAGCCCTGCATCCAGTTCTGGAGCCCCCAGCACAGGAAGGAGATGGAGCTGTTGGAAGGTGTCCAGAGGAGGGCCACGAGGATGAGTGGAGGACTGGAGCACCTCTGCTACAGGGACAGGCTGAGAGAGCTGGGGCTGTTCAGCCTGGAGAAGAGGAGACTCCGGGGAGATCTTAGAGCAGCATTCCAGTATCTGAAGGGGGCTCCAGGAGAGCTGGGGAGGGGCTGTTTCCAAGGGCTGGGAGTGGCAGGAGCAGGGGGAATGGTTTCCAGCTGGAAGAGGGGAGGTTGAGACTGGAAGTCAGGAGGAAGCTCTTCCCCAGGAGGGTGCTGAGACCCTGGACCAGGTTGCCCAGGGAGGTTGTGGCTGCCCCCCAGCTCCCTGGCAAGGGAGCTCTGCGGCGAGACAGAGTACTTTCTAAACAAGTGTTGTGCACGTGCGATTCCTGTTTTTGAGTGCAGTGTACTGTATGCAAAATGTGAGATGACAGATGACCTCTTTGGCTTTTCTCAGCTGTTATGTCTGTGGCGAAAGGATAGGTGTTTGTCTTTTTGTTGTGGTGTTTGGGTTTTTGAAGCTGCATTGCTATTTTTGGTGCCTGTTTCTAGTGCTGGTATCAGTAGCAGTTTCATGTTGCTGTAAAATGAAGTCCAGGCAACAGTAAAGAACAAGGAAAACAGAAAAAGTGTTGGCTTTGTGCACGTGGAGGAGGAGTGTTTGTAGCCAGAAGGGTAGTTTGGCCTTCACAGTGGCACAGAGATGTCTGTGTTTACAGAGGCCTTGAAGTAAAAGGCAGCCACACAGCTGATGGAGTCTGAAGTCAGCATGAGTAACCACTTGCTTTAAAAAACGAGGTATGGAATACTTTCTAATGCTAGTGCAAGCATTTTAATGCATGAGCATCATCAGCACTATGGAATTCTCTCTTAGTCAAGAAGCCAGTTGAGACAAATGACAGAACAGAATGAAATGCTCTAATTCTCCGGTTTCTTCAGGTGTACAATTGAATGAAGGCTCAGGACTTCACAAACCATAGCCTGGCTGTTTTTATTGAGAGCAGTGAGTGTGGCTAGATTTGGAATGCTTTGTTTAGAGTTGCTGAGCTGAATTTAAAATAGCACCTGAAAATGTTTTAGGGCTAGGCTGTGCAGTCAAAGATGCTAAAGAACTGCATTTTTCTTTTCCTTTTATTTCCTTTTGGTTTTTAATGGTGCCAGGCTGATCTTCTTTTCTCTAGTTTCCTCTAGCACACCACACAATTTTTACCGTCTTCAGAGACAGCTGCAGCTGAGATTAATTACTTGGTATATGCTACATTTATCCTTTACCCATGTCCTTACACTACCCTCGTGCTTGGAACTTGATTGCCAGCTGGGTCTTCTGGGGGTGGAGGGGTTGGTTTGCTCTGCCAGCCTACTGAACCAAAGGGAGAAGTACCAGAAAAGAAGGGAAAACGGTGGAGAAGTGGATGGTCTCTGAAGCCAGGAGAATGGAGCACAGGGGTGTCATTAGGTGCTGTGCCTAATGGCATTTAGTCACAAGAACTTTATTAATCCACTGCATTTTATTTCTTGTGTGGGTTTGGTGGGGTTTGTTTGCTTGTTTGCTTTTGAACCTCTTTAGAAGATGAGAGAATATTGATGAAGACTAACCTTAGTGCAGGAGGCTAAGGTCTGTGATCAGTAGAGAGAAATGCAGTGGCATTGTTCATTAACCTGGATGCACATCCAGCCATGCCTGTGCTAGAGTGAGCTTTGGGAGGCACCTCTTGATGGCCAATGTGTGAATGACTTTAAGATTGTAAGTGGAATTTCTATCTGTGTGCTTATCTTGAAGGGTTCCTTCGAAAGGGCCAGATGGTGTCACAGGTGACAAATCCGTGGTTAACCACGTTACTCTTCTATAACATAGTTGGATGATGTGTTACCTGTGTCTCTTTGATCCTAGGCACAAGTGATTCCGTCACTTCTCAAGTGACCCTCAAATGTGCTTGCTCTTAAGTGTCTCTTGATATGATGGGTTTGGTTGTATTTCAGGGTTTTTTCCCTTTTCTGCTGTCATTTCTACTTAGCTGCTTATCCTCTTTGGGATGTGGTTCTGATAAACTTCTGACGCAGGTGAATATTGGCCTGTTTGTATCTGTATTTCCTGAGCATGCCCTCTGCTTGGCAGCTGGTAATGAATCTTGACTCAGACATGCAATACGTTTGGCTGTAGACTGTGAAAGGGAAATGCTGTGGCAGGATTTTGGCATCATTAGGAACGATGAGCCAGGCAAATGCCCTGAATGGTTTTTTCCCTCATCTGCTTTTCGTATCCCTTCCCTGTCCCCCTTTAACAACAAGACACCATCCAGGTTCAGACAATACGAACAGCAGAAGTTTGTGTTTTGCACCAGCATATTGGCTGTCGGTGCTCAACTTTCTCCTTTGGCGTTTCCTGGAAGACCATGTGCTGTTGGTGGAGGCGGTATGTGTGTATGTAAGCGGGGGGAAGCAGCCTGGAATGAGACCTGCTTGTACCTTCTCAGTCCTTCACCCGTGCCAGTCACTGGTGCTTGCCGTCATTTTGGTACTGATCCCATGGTGTAGCCGGTAATAACTTCGGGGTTTCCATCAGAGCCGGTGCAGAAGAAAAGGCAAGAACATGTGGGTAGGATGAAGTAGGAGAACCTTTCCCGACAATTAGTGGGAGTCTATTGTGAAATACAAATGTGTCGTGGAGTGAGGATGATAGTGTTATTTGACCTGTCCCGTTAGCCACATTCGTGTGTTCGTTAGGACACGCAAAGTCCAGCCTTTGTCAATGCAGAGCCTGCTGCCGTGAATGCCTCAGCAGATCAGTTACATCCTTGGACTTAGATTGGCATGTATGTACCAACGGGGGTAACCGCAAAAATTGTGGGATACTGAACTGTTTGCTGGAGGAGACAGTAAACGTTATTTTTTTTAGGCTCCTTTGAGGTGAGAACTATCAGTTCTTATAAATGGGGAGTAAGAAGCCAGAAGTACGAGGACTTCTTAGGATGTACTTAGCACTTCTGGTGTGCTTTAGCGAGCAATCTGAAGTGTTTGCCATCACTAGCTACAGCTGAAATGCAGATAGGTCAATTAGCTAGGCTTGTATCTGCCTGTTTTTGCTCAAAAGCCTGTGCTCTGAATAGGAGTGAACACTGCACTGTGGTGTTAGGAGCTCACGCAGAGCTCACGCAGAGTGCCACCCTTATAAGCCCTTGTTCTTGTGGTGACAGATGTGGAAGGATGGGTGTAGGCTGGCTGCTTGCTTTTAATTGCTTTTAACTAAACTTTCTGCAGAAGACAACTGCAGTAGTGGTTAAACCAAAGGCTGTGGGTGCAGCGCTGAACTGCAGTGCTCCTTCCTTGCAGGAGAGCTGACAGGGTGCAGAGGCTTTTGTGAGTGGCTACAGAACAGTTTGGGGCTGTAGGAGCTGTTCTGGGATAAGCTACACTAAGTTTGCCACCTTAGTCCTTTTCATCAGGTTAAGCTGAGACACTTAAAGATCTTGGCTAACGTGACTGTTTTAATTCTGGTACTTCAGCAGGTTAAGGTATTTCTTTAGTACGTTATATTTGGAGCATAAGCTGAGGGAAAGTAGTCGTAGGCTGGATATTTTTGCTCGCACGTAGAGAAGAGAGAGGTTAAGCCTGAAGCTTCTGCTATTTTTTATTTTCCTTTCTTTGCCTCTTTTCCAAGAGTTGTCATTGTAAGACTGTGATGTCATGGCACCGGGTTATGAATCAGTGCTGGTCTGCCAAGGGAAATTGCTGGGCTTTGGCAGCTGCTCACTGTAGATTTAGTTTCTTAATCTGTCCCTTCTCGTGTTTCTCTTTCTCCAAAAATAATAATCGGGTGTTTGCGGAGATAGTCTGTCTGTTCCGTTGTGTTTACCGCACCAGGAAATCAACCCTGCTGTTTCCCCTCTTTTCAGCATTTTAGCCCATCGTTGCTTTATCCTCTTTGCTCCCTGATGCAGTTCCTGACCCTTCTCTAGTTAATGCCTCATTCTCCTTGCTATTTTCTCCAACTGCTTTTTCTCCCTGTTCCTACTCTGCTTCCACTTAGCTCTTTATTTCTGTTCTTCTGATTGTTACGTCTGTAGTTCGCCGATGTTTTTATTTCTAAACCTGTTCTTGGTTTTTCTATTCAGTTATTTCATTTCACGATGAATACACTCCTCAGTCTTATTAATAACAGCTTGTATAAGAATCATCTCTCCTGTGAGAGGCCTTTATTTTGGTCTCCCGTACTACCTCCACAGCTTTTACTTACCTGATTAGAGGAGCTAGCTTCGGGAAAATTGCTGGTAATTACTGGTTACAGACGTGAAGGCCCAGTTTCTGGTTTGAAAGGAGTATTTCAGCACACGCGCAGAGTTGTCACAATCTGCTCCTTACTGATAAGGGCAAAAATGAAAATACAGTCAGAAGGTCTCTGAAGAAACTGCTGTGTCAGAGGCAGCTAATTTCAGAGTGGCTTGCTGTTGTGTAGCCAGGTAATAGAACTGAAGGGTCTGACTTCCAGGCTTTTCTGAAATAAATATTGCCCTGCTGGCTGCAGGGAGTGTGGAGTCCATGACCTTTAAAAATCTCCTCCAGCCCAACACATTCTATGATCCTATGAATCTAGGAGAATTACAAAACTGATGTGGGGTGGGAGCTGTAAGAGAGTTAAATATGCCCTTAAGTGTAGGATTAATGTTCTCTTCTAAGGGCTGCTAAAGGAAACTAATGCTCAGTGTTAGGTACTGTCGACACATGAACCTAGTGGGGCTTAATCATCCATGGTGGACTGCTGATGAACCAAGAAAGCTCTGTAGTATCAATGGCTCAAAATGACAAGGTCCTTAGCTTGTGACCAGTGGTGTTTTCCTGTCAGACCTCTTCAAGCACTTGTATATGTTCCTGGAATCGCCCCCAAAGTTATTTGGATGAGGAGAATGTGCACAGGATACTTGTCAGACCCTGAAGTTGAGTTGCAGAAGCAGCAACTTGCACCATTCTTCCTTCTGCATGGGCAGTTTCTGCGTTGTGCTATTGAGGAGAGTTCCTGTTGCAGTACCTCCAGGATTGGTGGACCACAAGCCCAAAGCTTGAGCCTGGTGTGGTGGCCTCTTGGTTCCTCCACAGGAAAATGTTTGGTGTAGCAGAGAAAACCCAGTCAATTTGATCTCTACAAGTTTGCTGTAGAGCACTGGAGGTCATGCTACAGCTGCCACACTTGTGATACAGAGAAGTAACTAACTCTTTTTGGTGAATTTGTGTAGTGTCCTGGAGGTGATGCTGTGTGGTTCTGCTTTCCTCCTTTGTGACAGGTTAACTTGTTGAAAAAGAAGACACTAGGCACACTAAGAGCTCAAAGCTCTTAGGATCCAAACTGCTGCTTGAGTGCAGGCTGCTCTCTGGAGCCTGAAGAAAAGGAACAATTTAGAAGAGAGCTGTTGAGTTAAAATCATCATCTTAATACTGGTTAGAATTATGATGATGTAATTCCTTTAATGTGGGTGTCACCAAATGCCCATGAAGTACCAACTGTAATGTAGTCTCGTGAAGTTCCTGCATTATTGAGGAGTTTCTGGGATCTAGGAAGAGCTGTAACTGGTTCCTGTTAGCCCACACCTAGTGATGACTGCCAGTTTGGGCAGGATGCAGATTTGGTTTGGAATTGCTCTGTGAAGGCTTTCTTTGTGTAACTGAGCCTTTCCTGGGTGATGGCTCCAAAGGATGTGTAAGAATATTCTGCCGATGCTCAGTGAGGATGTTAATAGCTCAAGACACTTCTTACTTCTTTTTAGTTGCTTAATGATGGACTGCGATGCAGCTGTCATCTTTACCTGTTCGTCTGCTCAGAATAGGTACAGCAGCAAGTATTTATTTTGCTTCTAGTGTTTGGGAATGAGACCCTTCCCAACTTGGCAACCGTGCACTTACCTTTCGCTCCAGTGCTTTGCTTTTTGTTGAGGTGCAGATGTCTTTGTACAGCTTTTTACGCTTTTTACCTTTTCTTGCCTGTTTTCTCTCTGCTGATAACCCAGCTCGCACTGCTTCACTGACAAGTAGTAAAGAGTAGTCTTCCAAAGTCAGTTTTGGTTTTCGGATGCTGCTGTTGCTGGCAAAAAGCCTTGCAAAACTCTTTGTGGCAAAGTAATCCATGAAGATGGATTTCGGATGGGAGAGTTGGGAAAATGAAGCGCTTAAGCAAAACCCTAATACCGAACCACGTGGCGATGCCGGTGATGCCTCCTGGAGCAGCGAGCCCTGCACGTTCATACAAATGCTTGTTTGCTCTTTCTGAACCCCCCTAAGTCGTCGTCCTGGAGGCTGTGCTGGACTCACAGAGGAGACTTTGGGAATCCCCGCACTGGTGGCTTGTACTGATCTGGGATGACTAGTGCAGTAATTTTTGTAACCCTTAAGTATCTCAAAGCTTGCATGCTTGTCGCGTTAAAGCTTCCAGAAGAGCTTGGGCATGTGCCTGCTGTGTTTTCCGCCTTGTCATGCGCTTGTGTGCGCAGCAGGCCTGCAAATCAATTTCTAGTTGGTTGCAGCGCGTCCAAACTGACACCACTACTGTAGGGACGGTAGGGTTGGCCTGTAAGGTATTTTCTGGTTGTTTCCTACGGCAGTGGCACAGGCAGTCCGAGCTGTCGGTGCAGCCTTCTGTAGTATGCGAAACGCTGAACACTTACCCAGTGAAGGCATGGCGACTGACTCGGGGGGTGGGACGTGCTGGGGAATTGGTGCTCAAGTGCCACACTTCACTCAGACTGACGTGAATGGTAAATTCTGTTGGCTGAGCGCCAGCCAGATTCATTCACTTGCTGGTTAAATCTAAACCTGGGCTGACGCTTGCTTTTTTTCTCTCTAAAGCGAAAGGAGGACAAGTTAAGCAGCTTAAAATACATTCCCTCCTCGCTTGTGGATATCAGATCGATGGGCTGGAGGGGGGGGGGGGCAGAGGAGGGAGGGGGAACCTGGGTACGGTGATGCTATCATGCATTAAATCTTGTTGGGTTTTTGTTTCGTTAAATGCTAAAACTTGCCTGTGTCTGACATCCTAGTTACCCCCAGTGATAATTCATCTGTGTGCAACCTGTCACTTCACATAACGGCCCGAGTGGTTCCACACAAAGGAGAGAAAGCATAGCTCGGTGCTGAATTCTCCAGTGTGACAGGAGGAGAAAGAAGGAACTTGTACTTCAGGCATTTTTCAGTTGAAGCTAGCGGCTGTTTTCCAAAGCAGTAGAAATGTTCCTTCGCCTAGTTAATCCAGTTGGCTTACAGTGTCTTCGTGGTTTCTGCTACCTGTGTGTGTTACTGACCTGCGCGTAACTGAGCAATGCTTCAGTTACTTGGATGCACTGGAGCCAGAATTGCCAAATGCATGGGAATGCTGGAGAGAAAAACAAGGCAGCTTACTGGAATACCTGCCTCAGAAGTGGCTGTGATTTAGCCTCTAATTTGGTTCCAGCCTGGTAACTTAAAGCAAATCCTTTGCTGGTTTTCATGGTTGCAAATGGAGCTGATAAGACTCCTGGGCACAAAAACCCCTAATAAATAGGTAATGAGTTAGAATTGTGTGCTTTTTATTTCAGCATAGAAACTGCTTTACTTGCATAACCTGGAGAATTAGACTTCATTCGATGCTGTTACTGTGTAGTCATTGCTGCAACTGGAGCTGAAGCAAGGGGGAAGGCAGTTAGTGCTAACCGAGTGTCGTTTGTCTGTTCAAGCTCCATGGTATGCTTTAAAAGGGACGTGATGCTTTGTCCATACAGGCCAGGTGTACCAGGCTCTGGGAAGACTGCTTTGAAATATTCTGCACTGCTTCATCAGTTAGTAGGTCCGATGCTCAGTTTAAATCATCTAAAATCCTTCTTGGCTCTGGGAATGGGGAACTAACCAACACATCTCCGGGAGTCAATGCCCATGCTCTCTTGAATAGTAGGGGTTCTTGCACAATGCTGCAAGTAGCCAGCGATTTCCTTGGTGAGGGGTTATATCCAGCTCAAATGTGATCTAATAAGTGAATCTTGCTCACTTTGCCAAGTAAGTTCACACTGAAAAGTGATCACCACGATAGAGGAAGGAATGTGTTTACGCTGAAGCTATGTTGGGCAATGGTAACTATGCAAGTGGGCTGGTCGTTACGTGGTGTCGATGTACTGCAGCGCATCAGGAATTGCTTATGGTGATTTGTGTTTCTGTGGGGAAGAATAAGCAGTATTTGATTGAATCTTGGCATGACATGATGAGTCATCCTTGTCAGGTCTGCAGATGGATGTCTGTAACTCATCACCAGTCGCTGTTAGTCAGGGATGGGATTTTGTGTGTAGAATGCTGCTTGGCAGACTGGGTGCTGTCAATTCTGTGTCTGATTAGTGTTGCCACTAGAAGTAAACTTTGCTCTGAGGAGCAGTACAACTTGGCTGAGCAGAATTAAGCTACCTGTGGCCATTAATGTGCGCTTCAGGAAGAGTGATAGCAGGCTGAATCGGTGTGAGAATTGGTGAGTTGGGCACTGCTGAAAGGAAGTGCATTTGTTTGAGATTTGGAAACCTAATGGTGAAGATTTTAATCTCTCTTGATGCTTTATGTAACAGACTGTCACGTGACCTCAGGATCTGTACTGTCATCACCGGTTGCCCTTCTTGTTTTTGTTGACACGACCAATCACTATTAAACTCAGCAAACTGTGAATAGAAGTGAGTGGATAATCCTCAACGGATGAGGCTTTGTGATTCTTGAAGTGCTGCAGAGTTCAGGACCCGTGGTTAATAGTGGAATGCTAATGCTAATCTCGCGCCTGCCAAGGGCTGAGAGGTGTTCCGTACAACCCTCTGTCTGGGGGCAGCGACTCAGCAGGTATGAGATACGTACATCAATGCAAGTGACGTTCTCCAGAAACAAGGCTCTGACCAAGTAGCCATGGAAGTGTTATATTTGGATCTGGAACAGCATCTAAAGAGGTATTTATAAAGCTGTTGATTTTAGATACTTGATTTCCTTTTCATCCCTCCTCATTTTCTTAGTGATTTGTTAGTGCTTTGTTTGAGCAAGTATTTTAAAAATGCTTCTTCCAAACCAGGGTTCTTGGCACTTGTTAAAGTCATCTCAAGCTAGGAGAATCATCATGGTTGAGAGTACTGTGTCATACAGAGCAGTTTGCTTATTTTAGATCCAATTCCTGCAGTAGTTAAAACAATCAATACTGTCAGATGCGTACGGCTGACGTAGATTTGATTCCTCATGTCAAAAAGAGATGACAATTTTTCCAAATATGTAGGGGCATCATGCTAGACCAAAGAAATGATCTGAAACTTCCCGGCAGATCAGCCTGTATTCTTTCTGTTTTATGTGGAACGCGCTGTCCTGTCGTCTCACACACTCAAAGAACAGCGAGATCAGCCTTGTGAAGCGTTTGGAGAGGCGCTGAAGCACAGCTTGGTATTCTGCAGGTTACACTTACTGACTTTTCCGTATAAGCAGTGAAGTGCAGAACTCGTGGTTTCCACCTGGTTTCCTCCTAGTTTTTAAAAGAAATACCAAGTAACTTGGGAAGTGAGAAGGATTATTGCTCATTTTTTATATGGGGAAGTATATGGATTGAAAATATGCCCTGACTCTTCAACGTGAGGAGCTTTTGTTCTGTTTGCAGAAGGCACGTACCTGCCTGCGGGAGGGAGTGCAGAGCGCGAGTTCTTCGTAAGTTATCTCCGAGCTGGTGCTTTTGTTACACCACACCCTTTGCATCCAAACCTTTTGCTCCTCTGTAAATGTTGACAAGTACCGATTAATGCGTATCGCTCGATACTCGTGCTGTTTGTGGTATTGCCCGTGGAGAACAGGATTCCTCTGCGATTCTTCCTCGTTGAAGAATACGTACGAAGTTCTACATTAGACAACTTTTTCTTTAAGAACTAGTTTTTAATTTCTTCAGCAACTGACAGTTTCTGACAATATGCTTGAGCTTTAAAGTGGGTGTTAAACACCACACTGAGTTCATCTGAACCCCTGGGGAACCAGTGTTACAAGTCTCACGCTTCAGCAGTGTGTCTACAGCAGTGACCTCTGTCATCACATACTACTGCACAAGAAAAGGAGTGGTGAGCAGAGTGGTTCCTAGTGGGAAACACTCTAGTCCACAAAATGTATGACAGGAAGGTGTGATGGACCAGATGTGTGATTCTCACTAACCTTTCTTCACTGCAGAGAGGTTTTGCTCTAGCAGACTCTCCTGATAAGACACAGTAGCGTGATGTAGCAGCACTAGTCATGAACCAGTCTGCACTGTTAACGCTCCATGGAAAACGTGGCTGTTCTGCATTACTCGGCAAGCTACATCCTGTTTCCTCTCATTTGCTCTTGTTGTCTTCAGTTTCACTTGCAGCGATGCTGGGTTTGCTCTAGTTGCTTTTCCTGTGAATTAAGGCTGGCTGGCTCTCATGTCGCCATAAACAGCAAATGAAGAGAAACTAACCTCTGTTGCAGATGTTCTCGGCTCATGTTGTTTATGGGTTTATTTCTTCGCAAACGGGACCCTACTGAATATGCGGGCCAAATCCAAAGAAGCATTTGATTTTCTGCAGGCTAGACACAATCTGCTTCGAGAGACAGTGCAGTTGTGCATGGCTTTCTGGAACAAAGAGGACCAACTCCCAGGTCAGGCATCTTGTTTAAAACTTTTAGGGTACTGACACTGTTGGTGAATCTTCTCCCGCTTGCGCCATACTGAGAAGGGCTTTTAATAACAATAAGTAATTTACATTAATGTTATGTTTGGCTGCCAGAATGAAGTCTAAGATCTAGAGTTTAGGCTCTAGAGGTTGCCAAGGTTATTTGGAAAAGTGGTCCGTTATGTTTAATGTGCTGCTGGGGAGCTGTCTAGCACTGGGTAACTGGAAACGGTGATTCTGGGGTGTACTGGAGCTCCTGCTTCCTTTGTAATGCAGACTGCAGATAGGTGGCTGTCTTTGCTGGAGAGGCGGTGTATGTCATCACCTCTCCATAACCACACTGAACCAATACTGTTGAGGTATCCTTCCTACTTATTTGGTTGGAAATGCAGAAGATGTGAGCTGGAGGTGGGTAATGGTGGGATCAGGAGGACCACCAACCATCACAAGATGCTTCAGCCTCTGACATGAGTGGGAAGCATGCTGGTTGCCTAACTCTGGGATCAGTAGGGGTGCTGTATTTGATACGGTATTTCAATACCTCAGCAGTGCTGCAGGCAGGGATGAAAGGACGAAACCTTTTGTTTCTTTGTGGTATCATCATGCCTAGCTGAACGTAGGTGTACTTAAAGCATTCCTTGGCGAAGGGCATCTAGCCTCCACCTGTTGACATCAAGGGACAGAAAACCACTCTAGTTCTGAAGTAGGTCTTCTTAAATGGCTTTTCCGCCATAAATGATTCTATGATTATCACTGCTTTTAAGAGGCAGACCTTAATTCATCGTTAGGCAAATATTACGTAGATTCACTGGTAGGAAAAATGTGACATCCCCTGAAACCCGGCACTTCCTATGTTTACGGGTGATTTTTCACCAGAGTTAATGTTGTCTTGGTCCTTCCAAGGTTTTTAAGGATCTTTTCAAGTGCCTCTGTCTTTGTGTCTGTTGGTATGCTTCTCCAGCCTCAATTGCTGCATCAGTTCAGTGGTTCTTCTCCACCCCTTTCAGTTTATCAACAGTCTGTTTTTAAAATGCTGAGTTTTTCAGAAAAGGGGACTGAAAAACAGGTTTGGGCAAACTGATTCAAGGCTGAAGCCAAACTCAGTTGCACCACTGTTGCCCTGTGACTCAGACGTTCACTTACAAATATTTTTGTTTATAGCTGTCATGATTGCTTGCGCTTGAACTGATTGATGTCACTGTCTACCCATCCCAGGCCTCTGGCTACTAATAGTAGCTGGGGAGAGTCAGAGGAAATCCCCTTTCTTACACCTTGTGTGGGAGGCTGCCTGGGGTGTTTTTTGGAAGAGGTGACTTGTCCTTTGTGCTTGGTGGGAGAGTGCAGCAGTGGTTCCCTGGCTTCAC
This sequence comes from Upupa epops, assembly GCA_013397515.1. NCBI lineage: Eukaryota > Metazoa > Chordata > Aves > Bucerotiformes > Upupidae > Upupa > Upupa epops. Next base: position 176,774 of record VZRI01010343.1, read on the forward strand.
CAGTGAATCATAAAATAACATAATTGTTTAGGTTGGAAAAGACCTGTAAGATCATGACATCCAACCTAACTGTACCAAGTTTTACTGCCAAGCTGTGTTCCTAAGCTCCATATCTACATGACTTCTACACACATTCAGGGACGGCGCTCAACAGTGGGCAGCCCGTTCCCGTGCCTGATGACCCTTTCATGAAGAAATTTTTCCTAACGTCTCGCCTGAACTTCCCCTGATGTGCTTGAGGCAATTTCCTCTTGTCGTGTCGCTTCTTACTTGTGAGAAGAGAGCAGCCCCCACCTCTCTACAGCCTACTTTGAGTAGACAATAGTCAGTTCTCCCCTCAACCTCGTTCTCTTTAAACAACTCCTGTTCCTTCAGCCACTCATCATGAGGCTTGTTCTCCAGGTGCTTTGCCAGCCATGTTGCCCTTTTGACTCCTTCCTCCTGCACCTCAGCATCTTTCCTGTGTTGAGGGGCCCAAAACTGAACCCAGTACTTGAGATGTGGCCTTACCGTTGCAGAGTTCAAGGGAATAATCACCACCCAACTCCTGCTGGCCACACGATTCAGTTAACTGAATGCCACCAAACGTTTGCAGCACGTGAGGTGGTGTCCTAAGCCACATTTCCGAAGCTGGAAGAGGGGCTTCAAAGCTTGTGTTGTAGCAAGGGTGTTTTTCCTATACCTTGGCAGCAGTCTGGTAGGTCACCACATTGAAACTGTACAAGAGTGACCACTGGGCACCTGGGTAACTCACTCCCTGCATGAGAATGAGGAAACGTACCCAGGAGCTGTTTTGGACTGCTGTGTGTTACTAAACGGGTTACTCATCTCAGACTTCCGATTCTGGATTGGGCTTTGTTATTGTGGGGGCTTTGTCTTGCTTTGAGGTTGGGTTTTTTTAAGCCACGGCGGTTCAAGGTGTCATCTTAATGACAGTGGTTTCTGGAGGGTGAGGTAATTGTTTTCACCAAGTGTTAGGTGCCTGACACCCTATGCATGAGCTCAGACCTTGTTTTGTACAACATACTATTGAAGGAGCTAAGGAAACATGTTTTAGGTGAATGTCCACCAGAAAATGGGCATCAGCAGTATAAGGAGTGTGTCCTAAACAGTATGCCAGTCATAGATTTATCCAACTCTCTATGAAGATGATTACCCAAGTACTGAACATTCACCAAGTAATGTGTTGTAATCTTTTCTTGCAAGTTGTCTATTAAAACATTACAGGAGTATATACTGCTGTTTGCAGAACGTCTGGCTTCAAGGGTGGCTGCATGTGCCAGTCGTTTTTGTGCTGTGTGGTCTCACCACAGATCTGACAGTCTCAAGGTGTTTGATATTCGCCAGGAGATGCAGTCCTGTGGGAAAGGAGGGCTTTCTCCTGTCCGGTGTTCCTTTACAGGAGTAGCAGGGTACTAAAGAAAGCAGAATCCCACTTGAAGGAGAACGAGAACTTCAGGATATACAGGCCTTCTGTAGGTAATGTGGACCTGTGCCAGCTGCTTGCAGTCACTGGCCTAGAAGGTGCTCCAGGGAGACGTTCAAAATATGCTGAGCTGGCACATCTGTGCTCTGACTGCTCTCTCTGGTTTTCATTGTGTTAGGATTACAGGAGAGAAATGCCGTGCTGGTGTGGGCAGTGCACTTCTAAAGCTGCAAGGCACGCTCAAGTCAGATTAGAATACCTGGTTTATCCCTGGTTAGGCAATTTGTAAGGCAGTTTGTGAGCATGCCATGTCTCACAGTGCTGTGTGATGTCCCTGGACTCTTGCACTCTTTTTCACACTACTGTTGCTGTACAGTTTATTCCTTCACTGAGGAAAGACTAAATGGGTTTTGGGTTATTTGTCTTTATATGGAGATCTTCTGTTGGGATTTCTGCAGGATTTCTGTCTCTAAGTCGCTGAAGCTATGCCTGGATTAAGGAGCCTGGGAGCACTTTCCCACTCGGGGTCTAGGTGTACCTGTTTATCGAAGCACAGGCATACAGCACATTCCTCTCATACCATTTCTGCCAGAAGGGGGGCTGCTGGGGAAAAGTCCAGCCAGCACATACCTGACTTAGAGCTCGATACAAGCGGATCCTGACTCCAGGTTGCTGCAATAAATCTGGTCAATGAAATCACATTCTTACAAGTTTCTGGGAATTCCCCCCATGCTTCCTGAATGGGTGGAGATGCACGGGGCTTGATTTCTGTAAAAGCCTTCCTATTCAGTAGAAATGAAAGCTTTCAGTACACGGGAGGGTGTTAAAGAGCACTGTGCCTCCATGGGACAGCAGCTCTTACATTTTCTCTGAAAGTTCTAGCAGGTCTCCAAAAGGCCATAGGCTGTGGTCTAGGCACAGCGGAAGGAAGAAGAGCGATGTCATGGGTTTGTGCAGGAAGGTGCAGATTCCAGCCAGGGAGATAATCTGAAAGCTGCTTACCAGTAGGTTCACTGATACCATTTGCTAGTGGTTGCTGAGAGACTGGAATCATAGGGTGTAAATGGGCAACTGGACAGAGTTGTGTGTGTGGGCTCAGTACATTTGCTGAGGAAGAAAAGTGACGTCGAGTCCTCACTTTGTCTCTATTCTAGTGCATGGGTACCAGGAAGGCCTTCCTGGTGGTAACAGGAATCTGCCGTGGGTGTAACAAGGGATCTGCTGTGTCGAAAGCCAAGTGGTGGCAGACCTTGGGCCTCGTTCACTGCAGACAGGGTTCCATGCCCCGGGTGCTCCGTTCCCGTGCTTCTACCTGGTTTTGTTTCTGTACTTTTCATCTTTGGCCATCACTGACTGGTGGTAACGATGTCTGCACGGCTTCCAGAGTTCCTGGGACCGCACCGGTCAAGTGTGGAGGCTTTGGAGTTGTTCTGGCAACTTTGAGTGGATTTCTGGTGTGGTAGGTACTGGTGTGGGAAACGGAGGCTGCATCTCCAGTGTTGAGTCAAAGTGGCTGTCAAAGGGAGAACTGCTCGGTGAGAAGTGCAGAGCAGCTGTTGTGCTGCGCAGTTAATTTCTTAACAAGCTTGACTCACTTAGTAGGTGACCCAGGGTTTTCAATATGTAGTTTCAAAAATTGGGAAAAGGGAGGAGTTGGGAAAAGAGGAAGGAAGAGATGGGACTCGTTAAAAAAAGACACAGGGGAAACGGGGTGACTTACAGTTCTCCACCCCTGCCAGGCACAACTTGATGAGTAGTACTCCCATTTCGTGTGACTTGGTGTGACTTCTCAGGAGCCTTAAGGAAGTAGAAAATATTAAGAGTGTAGAAAATAATGCAAGATGGCCCGTCGCAGTTACAGGTTAAACTGGCTGGGTGTTCATTTGATGACTAAAACTCCCTGTGTGCTGTCAAGGTAGGGCAGGGTGGGTGTGTGCCAGCCACTGTCCCAGAGTCTCTCCTAGGTTGTCAGCCACCCCCTCCCCCCCGAGTCAGAGATGCTTTTCAGTGCGAGAAGTTCAGCTTTCCAGATGCTTGTGTCATTGTCAGATCACTTTCTGTGCTTGCTGTTTGTTCTGTTAGGTGTTGCGTGCAGTGCATCAGTGACTCTTTTCCTCCCACCTTAACGTAATTTTTGAGCACCTGGTTGAGTCTGTCGTTGTACAGTTAGGACACGAGGGATTAAATGATGGGTTTTACTCTGAGGTGCTGTCTCAGCTTTGAGGAAAAAGCGCGTGGAAGCCTTGCGTAGGACTGGGGAATTGAATGTTTGTATGAGCTGAACCTGCAAGTACTTGAACCTGTTTCAGGTGAAGGTGAAACGAATTTCAGCTCAGTCTTGGAGGTAGTGCAATGCAGATTGTGGCGTTTGATTACTTTTATACATGTGCTGCTTTATGGCCTTGAAAGGATTTTATCCCTTTCCTTCCCGGGGTCAGTGGCAGTATGAGAGTGGGGTATGCAGGAGAAGGAAAGGAAATCCATTCCTGTCTCAGATGTCTGTCTTAAAACTTACGGGATGCTGACATGGTCCCTGTGTCTTTCCCCCTGCAGCCCTTTGTCAAGGGCAGCTGGATTATTGAGGAGGGCTTTCACTTTTAACAAAGTGAAATATTTTACTCGTAACTCACTTTAAGCTTGAACATGAAATGAAGGAAGCATGTGATTCCCAAACTACTTCCAGTGTGTTAACTCTGAATATAGGTTGTGTAGCATCTGGATGCAGTTTCAGGTCCTGAGTTATGATGGACATGGTTTGGCTCTGTGAGGAGACTTTGAAACATGGTGGATGTGTGCAGAACAGTCAGTCCTTCATCCTGTCTGCATCGTGCAGTGGTCACGTACGGATGGTCTCAGGAAGGGGGATGCCACACGTCTCTGCATGCACCGGGATTCTTTAAGATGGCTCACACTTCCTTGTAGAGTCCACTCTGACCAGTAAAGGGTGGGTGATCTCTGTTAGTCTACAGGCAGGTTTTGTTTTGTCAGCATTAAAATTGGTAGAATCATTGTCATTCTCATTAAAAACAACGGGGGTTGCCTTACCAATTAGTTGTCTATAAAAGAGAGAGGAGGCTCTCAGAGGAGCCAGCGAGAACAACTCCTTGCTTGTCTTTTGATCTTACGTCGTTTAATGCAGCTTTCTGTCTCCTGAGTAGAGCGCACAGTGTGATACTTCTGTGTATGGGTTGTGATGAAAGATACTGTCAGGTTATTCCCAGAACCCCAGGCGGTGTATGTGTCTGTCCTGATGAATATTTATTTAGCTATGCTTGCACATCTGGCAAGAAAATAAATACAAATAGAGCCCTCCATGCCATCAGCATCTCGCACTTCTCTTGTCTGTTACCTGTGTTTCATGCAACTAAGCCACCTTTCCTAGCCAAACAATCCACAGATGCAAATAACTCTGCTGGGGGGTGGAAGAAGAGCACAGGTGCGGGAAAAGGGATGCAGTAATAGCTGGTAGCAGTAGGCTCTTTGGGAGATGAATGTAAACCCAAATCCACAGAACTCAGAAATGAAGTGTGAGTTAGCTTGTGGAGCTGAACAGTGAGCTCTCAGTGGCTCCGCTTCTTTAAATCGAGATCCTAGCTACAAGTTTGGGACTGGGAAAGAAAGTTGGCTGAGATTGTGATCTTTAATTACACTATCGGAATGCTAGGGTTTTTTTTTGTCCTTAGTCTGTTGTTAAATACTGGTGATTCCGCGGAAGAACCTCATCAGGCAGCTTCTCCATCCTGCTCTGTACCCTCGCTGAGATGAAGAAAGAAATCATGGCCGATTGAAATAAATCAGCCTTTAGTTGTTGCTGACAATTGCAGCAAGAGTTTCCTCTGTAGGTTGTTAGCTTGGAGGAGTTTTGTGTTTGACGCTGGAGGTGGGTGGGGGGTTTGCTGTCAAGACACAAATAGCTTCTGAATTCAAGTGTTGTAAGGCAGAGTGGTACTTTGCCATTTATTGACTGTTTTAGACACCGGGTGAAATGAGAAGTCAGGTGTTGTGTAGAACCTCATTACTGTAGTCCTTAATTGAGTAATTCACAGATTATTTATTTTTCAACCTCTTCAGCACTTTATTTTGTAGTTGAAAACTGCAGCTGAAGTCCAGAGACCCTGTGCCTGTCTGTAGCGTGAGATCAAGTATGCTGTGACAGAACCCCTGCTTTCTAATACAGCCTCTCGACAACCATGAACTAAACCTCATCTTTTGACTGAGTTAAGGAGACGCTTGTCCCGGGCTCTTAGAGATGGCACCTAAAGGGAGCGTATCACACATTGACAAGGTAGCCGAAAGATGGCTTTGTAAAGGCACAGGGGTTCAGTGCGCACACAGAAACATGCCAAAGGAGCCGTGCAGAGGCAAAGTAATTGTGCCACAGCTCACCCCCTTATGTGCTCAAGATGAAAAGCACTTTTGTCAAGTGCTGAGCATGATTAAGTTTGACGAGGAAATTATTTGGTGGGAGAAACACTGTTTATGAACGTAAACATTACGAAGGGTGAAGTGTGCTAAGAAATCTGACTGCCGCAGCTGTTTCAGGCTAAGCAGGTAATTCTCGTGAGGGTCGGATATATCTCCTTGATGAGCGGTATATTGTCCTCTCCCCTGCTCATTTCGCAGTAACCCATCTCGAGTCCTTTTCTGTGACCTTGCCTGGGGTGTGCTCCATAAGGAGTGTCTTCTCCGTGGCCTTGAATTGTTCCAGCCCAGTGCAGACCCAGAAATGAGGATTTCTGCAGCCTTTCTCTTCTCAGCTCTGCTCTCAGGACAGTAAAATTGGCAGCTTTTGTGGGAGTCTCAGCTACCGTGTAGTATCTGTTAGGATGTGCTAAAAGGCGGCTGGAAGGTTTTCAGTTAACACAGTAGTCATCTTGAACTCCCTTCTAGTGCTGTAAGCGAGGATGAGTGAGTCAAAACAGCATAACCTGAGTGCATATTGAATGCCATAGTGGAGGTGTCAGGAGGCTGTGAAGCAGGGGAAGCAAAGAGAAGAGGGAGTTTGGAGGATTGTTTTCCTTAGATGTTAGGAGGGCACCTAGTGACAAGGCGGAATGGCTTCAAACTAAGAAAGAGTAGATTCAGATTAGATACTGCTAAGACATCCCTCACAATGAGGGTGCTGAGGCACAGGAATAGGTTTTCTGGGGAGGTTGTGGATGCCCCCTCCCTGCAAGCGTTTGAGGACAGTTGAATAGGCTCTGGGCGATCTGGCAGGGTGTGAAACTAGATTATCTGTGGGGTCGCTCCCAACCGAAACCATTTTATGATTCTGTTTCTTAAAATGGTATGTTTTTCAAAAAGCAAGCCCAAACCCCCAGCCTTTCAATACGGGGTCGTTATCAGGCAAACAACAGGCTGTTGAAGCAACCATCCTGGATAAGAGGTGCTCCACCCCTGCCCGCTTTGGCGTGTGAACAGTACTTGATGTGTTTTTGTGTTGCCTCGATGATCTGAGAGCTCCGGCTGTTCTCAGCCACAAAGGGACACTTAGGGTTTGTTGTTCTTCGTAGGGTGGGCAGAGCAGGGCTTGCATATTCTGGTTACCCAGCTGACAGCTTTCTGCTGTTGAATCACTGCTCGGTTTGGAGGCATCTAAAACTAAACAAAGGCATTTGCTAAGTGCCCACGGAATGTAATGGAAGACGGGTAATGAGTTTAGGAGTTCGATTTGGGATCGCATCTGCTCTCTCTTGATGAAGATATTAATACAGATTAAAGGTGCCAGTGTGAATTCATTTAGTCTGTTAAACAGGAGTTGTTCTGTCCTGAGTGCAATGACGACACTTACTGCTTGTCAGCAGCACCGGCAGTGCTCTGGGGGTGCCCCCACGGTTTTACTACTTCTGATGCAGTTGTAAAGATACACAGCCGTGTGCCTGCCGTGTGTGTCCTGTCTGCTCGGGCATGCGAGTTTGCCATCTCCAGCTGAGGCCTTTCCTAAGGACAATTAGCAGAGGTAGGACTTCTCACTTTTTACACCTACTTTGGCCGTTTCGGATTATCTCCTTCAGGCGGCCCAGGCTGCCCCGGGCTTGTGTCCAGCGGCAGTTTGATTACTTATAATGTCCTGAGCGACTGCCCTGGCAAGGACTCAGTTGAGACTTTGCTGATTTTTTTTTTTAAGCCCAGCCCTTCATAAAACAGAGTCTAGGACAGGAGCTGACACATTCTGGTACAGATGATGTGGTTTTGGAGCTGTTTAGGAACTGTCTGTCTTGATCTCAGTTGTGATGAGTACTGTCGTGTGCAGGAACTAACCTCTGCTGAGCAAGTATCCCGATAACATGGTAACTGGTGACTCCCTCAGGAGCCGTGGATATGGAGCCTGGTGCTATGTTTTAATGTGTTGCTTCTAATTTACTTGCTGTTAAGTTTGCAAGGAAATGCAGGCAGGGGGTTGACGTGTTTTTAACGCTCCTGACATTTTCAGCCTGTTGGGTGTTACCCTGTGCAACTTCCTCAGGTGTAGGCAGAGGGGGAGATGAAAGATGAGCCCTTGTGAGGTCCTGTGCATCATCTGTGATACTGGAAAAGCAGCTGAGAAGGAACCCTTGTTCTTAAATGTGTCCCCTGGTGAATAGGATTAGTGTGCTGCTCTGCTGGCATTGCTGAATGAAAGAATAGTAGACTGGGACAACATAAATAACTAAGAAGGATGATGCAGATGTGCAAACGCTAAATTTAGCCTTAAGATGATTATTCGGTGCCTCCTGGCTTTCCTGCTCTGGGAGCAGCACCTGTGACGTAGACGTGACTTCTAGTTCTTGGGGAGGTCAATTACAGAGAACTGAAGAGGGTTTTTTTGCTTTGTGCTTTCAGGTCATGTAATGCCTGATGGAAGCGCGGGACTCAGAGGCCAGATGTGTTCTTGTGGCAGTATTTTGTGGTGGTCAAATTTAGCCCTGGGTGGTCTTCTCAGCTGTTACTGGTAGAGGGGGACTGTTGGACTTGTCTGACTTCAGTGGCTGTGTTCCATGACACGCGAGAAGAACACCACAGTTAGGAGGGAGACTTTTTCCCGAAATCACTAGTGCATGTGGTGCAGTTTGAGATACCTAAGCGCCGTGTGGTCCGATCTGACATGGAGTGCAGGGGTGTTTTCCCTCTTAGTGTAAAAGGGTATGAGGTGCTTTCCGCAGAGACCAGCAGGGTTGTGCCAGACGGCTGCTTGTGTGTGATTCCGTGGGGGAATTTTTGGTGTCGTAGATGGCTTTACGGGGCCTTGTACGGGATTAAAACGGGATCGTGGCTGCTCTGCCAGGTTCAAGGGGATCGGGAACAGATTGACTGACATGCGGTGACCCTCGGGTGCCCTATGTCTGTGTGTGTCCCGCTTTTACCGCACTTACCGGGCGGAGCAGGCAGAGCTCCCGGTATAGGGCAGCGCACGGTTCTCCGCACCGGAGCCGGCGGCCCCGGGCAGACGCGGGAGCGGTGCTGACGCTGACCCGGCGGCAGAGCTGCCCTGGACTCAGCCCGTTCCGCGCTGC